>MCJB01000725.1:2589-29775 GCA_002018475.1 Nicotiana obtusifolia | reverse complement strand
TGTTGTGTGTGTGTGTGGGGTGGGGGTGGGGGGTCAAAGAGATGAAAAGGTGGGACTTTGCGAGTTAAGCAAACCCCCTCTCCCTCTCATGATCAAAGCCGAAAGGCAGATAAGTGTATCTTTTCCTCTCTTTTTTTTTCTTCTTCAAAATTTTGGCAGCTCAAAGAACTATCTTTTGAGGGGAAAAGCTAAAGATTGTTAGTTCTTTTTGTATTTCAATTTAATTGCTTAACTTCTTATATTTTTTTCCTTTTCCTCATGAACCATATGCTAAGGAAGTTCTTCTAGTCAATGACACAGATCAAGTTGATTTTGTCTTTGAAATTCAGTTCTGTGACTTGCATAAAGTAATAAAAATATATTATCCAATGATTCAAATAAGTAGAGATAGTATGCATAAAACCAAATTGGGTCTAAATTTGGCAATCAAGTTAGAAGTGATTGCGATTTTTTTGGTACCATTTAAGCTCCTTTTTGTTTCCCTAGTAAAGCATCATTTCTACAAAATAGTGGTTAGACTGACTATGTTGTATTGGCAGCGCGCTGGCCAATTAAGAACTCCTATGTCCAGAAGATCAAAGTAGCTGAAATGAGGATGTTGAGATGGATGTGTGGGCATGCTAGGTAAGATAAAATTAGGAATGAAGTTATTCGGGACAAGGTGGGAGCGTCACCGGTGGAGGATAAGATGGTTGGGGATGTTAAGGGGAGAAGCTGTTGGCATTGGGGATAAGAGGAAGAGTATAGGTAGGCCAAAGAAGTCTTGGGGAGAGGTGATCAGGCGGGATATGGTGCAACTTGAGCTAACCGAGGACATGACCCTTGATAGGAGGGTGCGGAGGTTGAAAATTAGGGTGGGAG
Source organism: Nicotiana obtusifolia (assembly GCA_002018475.1). Taxonomy (NCBI): domain Eukaryota; kingdom Viridiplantae; phylum Streptophyta; class Magnoliopsida; order Solanales; family Solanaceae; genus Nicotiana; species Nicotiana obtusifolia. Next base: position 28,914 of record MCJB01000725.1, on the reverse strand, counting down.
GTTAGTAGGTAGTCGAGCGTTTCCCTTTGTCTTCCTTAGTTCAATAGTATTAGTGTTAGTATTGTATCATTTTATTGTTAGATTGCTATTATTACAATCTTCTTTCATCTTTTCTTTTGCTATCTTGGTTTTAGTTTTTTAAATATCTTGTATTGTTGTTACTTGCTATCAGTGCTTCTTTCATCTTTTCTCTATCCGAAACAACCTCTCTGCAAGGCTGGATAGACTCCACTTGTGGGAATACACTGAGTTGTTGTAGTAAGGCATCATTACTTGTTAGGTTAACAATAGTAGTAAGCCTTTTCTTTTTGGAATTATCCATTGACTGACATCGTTAACAAGGTTATAGCTTATGATTTTCTTCATTCAGGTGGCAACTTTGTTATGATTTAAGGATTTTGTTTCTATTTAACATTTAAAAGAAATTATACTTCATTGTTAGTAGTTTCATTGAAAATTATTTTCTCCCAGATTGGTAAGATGGAGGACTCTGCTGGTAGAAAAGCTTCAACATCTCCTCCCGGCTTATTTTTTCGTCACGCTGGACATAGGTATAAGTTTGCAGTTTGATTATTTTATATTAAATTTTGTTTGCACGGTTCTAGTTCTCTTTTCCTTCTATGTCCACGAGAAATTGAACAAAAGGCTGCTGAATTAGCCTATTTCTTGTGTGTACCAATTGAAGTATTTTGAGAAATTAAGATATCAGTTTCAGGAAGCAATATTCTAAATTTCTTTATTCTAAGTGAATTCTTAGCTTTTTTCTAGATTTTTTCTAGATTCAAAGACTAACCACAAAATCACAAAAAAACTATTAGAGTTATAAAATATTTGTTTTTGGATTTTCCATTTTTTTTTTCGAGTTCCTTAAAAATGGGCTCAAAAAAGGAAGGGCGTTTTCGGCGAGAACCAAAAGGAAGTTCAGCTTCCATCCCTAAACTGTTGAAAAGCAAAAATCATCTTTTTGTTTTGTCTTTTTCATTAGCTCTTCACGGGAGTTCAATTTAGATATATGCCAAGGTTTCAGACAAAAAAGAAATAATATTTTGACTGAATGCCCTCTCCTGCTTGCTCTTGGCCTTTGCTGCTTAGAGACATTCCTTTATTTGGTCTTAGAGAATGGAATTCCTAATTCCATTTTCATCTGCTTTTCTTGAGAATGTGAGATTGCTCACCCTCAGTAATCGTGTTGTCCGCTCTTTTCATTGATTGTACAGCTTTCTCTAAACAAGGAATTTCTAGGGAGTCCTCCCAGTCGGCTGAAGAGCAATGGCTTTTGGTTTTGAACTCGCTATACCAATAGTTTTGTGGTATTTACAAATCTTTTTTGTCGATAACCTCAGTCCAATCAATCAGATATTGATAAATACGTTATCCATCGAACACTACTTGAAAACGGCTCCTATTAATCAAGGAGATACCTCCCTTACCCTATTCAGTTGTGAAAGATGACCCCTTGTCTTGAGCTATGTATAGGTTTTTGTATCATAAAAACCTTTATTTTCTTTTACAAAGAGACTGAAATCCTCTTCTACTTCTCTGCTGTGTTTTACCTAATCAATATTTATTGTTTCTACCTCTAGTTTATATACTAAAAAAGAGCTTGTTAAATCTTGGGATGTGCCTTTATTGGCAAATCTCTTTAAGAGACATCTCCGTAACTCACCTCAAGCTTCACCGATTAGTATGATTCTCCAACATAGGCTTTTTCATATAAATTGTAGATCTCACCATGTCCACGTGAAATTGCACTAGGCCGATGGTGGCTGGTCACCAGACTGTTTTTTGTTTGCTGTTGATGTAGAAATCAGAGTGACAGTATAGCTTCTCTCTCTAACTATCCAACTCTGAAGGTAAAGAATAAAAATCTAATGGTGGATATAATTAAGAGCAGAGTCAATTCTCCTTTCTCTCTTTCGTTAGGGACGATCAGAGGGTTATCACTTTTATTTATGCCTGCTTATTAAAAATGAAAGAAAATCACGTATATTTATGCCTTTGAAGTTAAGCAGAGAGCGTCTGAATTTCACTTATGCCATGTATCGGGTTCTGACTTTGTGGATGAAAATAGGGATAAGGTGGTTGACTTCCACTGGAATGCAGCAGATCCATGGACCATTGTTAGTGTCTCAGATGATGGTGAAAGTACTGGTGGAGGGGGTACATTACAGGTAACAGCCAAACTTGTTTATTTTGCTGGTTAGTTGCTTTGTAATCATACTGAATTGACCAACAGATACATTAAAAATTGCTCAGTATCTGATTAAACTAAAATCTGAACTACACTGTTCCAGTTTCACCTAGGCTTCAATACTTCTGTGCTGTGTTTATTAAATTGTAAATGATGATTGGTCGTACAAGTAGGTTCAGCCAAGCTTGACTTAAGCCTGAATTCTGATAAGGTTGAATGGTGCCTGCTTTTATCTGTGAAAAGTTGTTATGATTTTTGATATTGTCTTTCGCCTAAAGGTCTTTCACGATCGCTACCGAAAGGCCATGATTTACCCGACGTTGATTTTGCCCTTTAATGCCAAGCCCTAAATATATCCAAGAACCGGCAGCTACGATTTACCCTATGTTTATTTTGCCTTTTAATGCAAAGCCCTAAATATATCCAAGACACATGAAGAAACATAATGTGTGATAGTGTATTATTATCTTTCATTGACATTTTTTAAGTCTCATGGTCCAACCTTTTGCAGATATGGCGAATGATTGATCTCATTTACAGACCCGAAGATGAGGTTCTCAATGAACTAGAGAAGTTCAAGTCTCACCTGCTCACTTGTTCTTAGTATCTTCACATTGGCGAAGGCGCTGATGTTGCAACCATGTTGACGAAACAAACTAACATCAACCTATGAATTTGCTGAGTCGCTCAAATGGCTAGGTTTTGTTAATTAGGTATTGAATCCTTAATTATATCTGTTCATTGACTTGAGGATTATGACACACCTCCTTTTGTATGGAAAGCTGGGTGACTTCTTCTGGTAATGTTGATAAGACACCCATTCCAAAACTGGAATACTCCACTCTGGTGTTTGGTTTTTGAGAAAAAGGATTTCCATGGTCTTTCTTTCCACAGTTCCAATCCAAACGCTAACAGAAGTGTGAAATTTCAATGGCTAAAATGTAAGTTGAGAACTAATTACCGCGACTCAGAGAAATAAAGTTGAATCTGTAATCTAAGTTATATCTTATGTTATAAAGAACAACACTTGGATAAGAATGTTGAGGATGACCATGTCAAGACTGTTAGGATCGATTCACTCAAATACTCATATCTGATAAAGAAGATGAAGAAATCTTGAGGTAGAAAGAGAGAGAGACAAGTGAGAGATAATTTTTCGTGGTAATACCCGTTAGGGTAAACTCTACGGCGGTGGGGTATATATTAATAATAAAGAGTATTTACAATTACAGAGAATAAAAGGAGAATAAACAGGTTGATCCGCGTGAATATTAATATATGACAGTACATCACATATTAATCAGGTTCCACACCTAACAAAGACATTTCCATTTTACGTTGTAGTTATCAGCTTAACAAAATGTCTAAGATAGTTGATTAATCAGGCTAGCTTGGTTGGGTTGAAATTCAATGTACATGTTTCCTTGTTTTAGAAACTCGGATTCGAAATTATCATCAATATCTTGCAGGATTGAATAATGCAAATGTTATATATTGGTTCTTGGTACTCAAAATTTCACATAAAAATAATATATGACGCATCTTATTTATTTATTCATTTTTTTTTTGACTTTGAGGGTGTATTGGTAAACTAACACAATTGATTTTGGTCAAACAATTATAAGGCCCAATCCCCATGTAAAATGAGTTAATACTCTCCCAGCTTTGTCTCATATGACAATATCTGTTAGAATATATAGTTTAAGATGTTAATTTGACTTGTATATATTTGTTTTAAATATTACAAATATGGTTGAAAAACGTTAGCTCAACAGAACATCATATATTAAAATTTAAGATTTGAGTAGTTAAAATTGTTTTTGAATTACTGAGAATTATGATACTTTAGTTATATATACTACTAGGGGGTGGCAAACGGTCTGGTGGGGTTGGATATGGGGGGGGTTCGAATGGGGTAATGCAAAACATGGTATATTATCCGACCCGACTCATATTTAATATGGATAAAAAACGAATTATTCGGCGGATAATATGAGTATCCATATTATTCATGGCTTCTTGAATATGATCACTTTTGGGAGAATTTTTCAAACTTGAGGAACTCCCAATTTGAGTCTTTATGAATGTAGAAGTTAAATCCATTAATTATCTATTTTTTAAGTGGATAACAGTTCTTATTCATATTTGATCCGTTTTTAAAATGTTCATTAGCTAATTTACTTTTAATGGATAATATGGGTGGATAACTGTTTTCTTTTAACCATTTTGCCACCACTATATACTCCCCTCCGTTCACTTTTACTTGTCCAATATTCTAAAAATTACATTTTCACTTTTACTTGTCAATTTTAACACATCAAGAGAAGACAATTTTTTTTTCCTGTTATACCCATAATATTAATTACTCATTTTAAATTATTTTCTCAAATTCATTAAAAATATGCATAAATTAATATGAATATTATTGTAAATTATGTACTTTATTTATTATTTCTTAAGGAATGTACAAAGAGCATAGTGGATAAGTAAAAGAGAACGGAGTGAATAATAAAATAATCAACGGAAAAACATTCAGATATGGCAAAAAAGAAAATGTAATAATTTGAAAAAGGAAAATTTTGCGGAAAAAAGTAGGAAAAGGAAATAAAAGGGGCGGAATTATGAACAGAACCTGGAAATAGGAAATCGTTTTTCCGTGCATAAAAGCTTCGAATTTGTTCCCAGTTCAGTCTTCTCTCTCATTTGGCGTAACGAGAACTGAAGATGGGTAGACGAAGATCGATGCAGCTCAATTCCATCTTCATTTCTCTTGTGTTCCTCATCTCCTCTGCTAATTCCTTCTATCTCCCCGGTGTTGCTCCTCGCGATTTTCAAACTGTATGCCCTATCTATACCTTCCTTTTTCTTGTTCCTCTATCTCTCTTTCCTACAAAATAATTGAATCTTTTTAGCTGGATTCTAGTTTTTATGAACATACATTGTGTGATTTAGAACCTTTATAAATCTTGGAGGTTTAGTAATTTCTGTAGTATTACATCCTTGTTCAGTTGTTGTGACTGAGAAGGGTTTGGATCTGTTGATTTTGAGCCAATGGTGAAGTTTTAGGAGATAATATAACCTGTTTGATTTGTTTTTTGTTTTTGTTTTTTCTCTCTCGTGTAATGGGTATTGATCAATGATGGATGATCTCTTTTTGTTGATAGGCCAATCTCATTTCTGGTAATCAAAGTGCTTTGAGTGAATGCATATAAACGTGAATAGATTTGATTGATACCTTATCTTTATTTTTCATCTTAGTTAGCTTGTGTGAACTTAACAGAGAAATGTAGAGTGTATATTAGCTCTGGAGTTCTTATTTTAAGAGAGGAAGAGGCTGTGAAGACCTTATCTTAATCAAAAGATCAATCATAGTGTTGTTTCCTTTCCATGTGTCTAAGCCTTGGCAGACAAAGTTATCCGGTATCTCTGCTAGTGAGAAATAGCAGGTACCCGGTGGTGGAAATGGATGCAATGTATTGTTACCGGGTTCAACTGAACCCAATACTTTTGATGCGGAGCATAAAATTATGCGTAGAAGTACACGAAAATTACAATAAATTGTAGGTATGAACCCATAATTTTAAAAATATAATGGGTTCAATACTAAGAACTTTAAAGGCTAAACTTATAGAGCTTAAATATTGAATCTGCCTCTGTGTGGTGGAATAGTCATATGCACAAGCTGGCCTAGACTCCATCATCATAAAAAAGAAAAAGGTCATCCCTAGTGTTGCTTTGGCAGTTGAGCTACCTGACTCAAAAATTGTAAGTTTTTTGACGAATTTCTAATGGTTTAAGCATAGAATATTATGAAATTGTATACAAGAAATTGTTGGGCTATCACTTTCTTAACACTTTGGACTGGCTGCTTGGAGTAGAATGACCAGAAAAGAAAATCAGCTGAAATATACTGTTTTTGCTATGTTCTAGCGTTGGTTTTTGGGATTTCTTCTACTGTTAAAAAATGAGAATGATCTGGCAACTCTATGGATACTGCTGCTACCTCTGTCATGTTTGATTGTTCTAACTAGCTTTCTTTTTCGACAGGGTGATCCCCTTAATATCAAAGTGAACAAGCTGTCATCTACAAAAACACAACTTCCCTATGATTACTACTTCTTGCAGTACTGCAGACCTACCAAGATTTTGAATAGTGCCGAGAATTTGGGGGAGGTTCTTCGAGGGGACCGCATAGAGAATTCAGTTTACACTGTAAGGAGATCTTCTCTTTCTATCTAGTCTGATAACTGCCAAAGGATAAAAAAGAAAGAAGTTTTTGTGTAATACGTGCTTATGTGCATACTTGCTGAGTATATCTGTACTTTTGAATTGTTTACAGTTCCAAATGAGACAAGAACAAACATGTCAGGTGGTTTGTAAGAAAAAGCTTGATGCTGAATCTGCAAAGAACTTCAAGGAAAAGATTGATGATGAATACAGAGTTAATATGTAAGATTAAATTGAATATATTCTTGTCCCCTAAGAATTTTGTTTGACCCTACCTTGCATGATTTTTGGGTCATGTTTTGAGCGTGTATTAGACCATAGAGCTAATATGTAAGACAACTTAGTCCTCCTGTACATGATTTCTTGCTCATATTTTTGCACCTGAATTAAGATTCAACACCGAATATTCATCTGATGCTGCAGGATTCTAGATAACCTTCCAGTTGCTGTTCTTAGACAAAGGCTGGATGGAGTTCAATCTACTACTTACGAGCATGGTTTCCGTGTTGGGTTCAAGGGGAATTATGCTGGGGTTTGTGCAGTCTGTGAATTGCTCTAGACTGATGGTTTAATCCTCGCAAATTTAGTCTAACTGTTTTTGCATTCTCTTTCTGGTAGAGCAAAGTGGAGAAATATTTTATCAACAACCACTTGAGCTTCCGAGTCATGTACCACAAGGATCCTGAAACTGATACTGCGCGTATCGTTGGTTTTGAAGTGACGCCAAACAGGTTTCAGTGCTTTACACCAATGCCTTGTGTCTTTTCTTTTTTTTGTCGTTCTCTTCTGACTTGATTTTATTGAACCAATCATGAGTGCAAGGAGTCTGTTTTCTTTATTTTTTCGTTCTGTTCTGACTTGATTTTATTGATAGCATCAATCATGAGTACAAGGAGTGGGATGACAAGAACCCTCAGGTGACAACGTGCAATGAGAATACAAAAGATTTAGTCCCAGGTAGCACTGTTCCCCAAGAAGTAGATGCAGATAAGGAGGTTGTATTTACCTATGCCGTTTCTTTCAAGGTATTCTCTTATTGAACATTTGTCCTTCCTATGCCACGCTTGAGACAATTATCTTTTGTCTGTAGATATCTTAGTTACTACTATTATTCTTCCTTAGGAAAGCGAGGTAAAATGGGCTTCTCGTTGGGATACATACCTGCTCATGAATGATGATCAGATTCACTGGTTTTCCATCATAAATTCCCTGATGATTGTCCTATTCCTTTCTGGTATGGTTGCGATGATCATGATGAGAACTTTGTACAGAGATATTGCAAACTATAATCAATTGGAAACACAAGACGAGGCTCAGGAAGAAACAGGATGGAAACTTGTTCATGGAGATGTTTTCCGCGCTCCAATTAATTCTGGTTTATTGTGTGTTTATGTCGGAACTGGTGTCCAAATACTTGGAATGACACTTGTGACAATGATCTTTGCTCTGCTGGGTTTCTTATCACCCTCGAACCGCGGTGGGCTTATGACTGCTATGGTTCTACTATGGGTTTTCATGGGCTTGTTAGCTGGCTATTCTTCTGCCCGTTTCTACAAAATGTTTAAAGGAACAGAGTGGAAAAGGATTACTTTGAAAACTGCTTTCATGTTCCCCGGAATACTTTTTGCTGTCTTCTTCGTGCTGAATGCTCTCATCTGGGAAGAGCATTCTTCTGGAGCATTGCCATTTGGGACCATGTTGGCTCTAGTGTGTTTATGGTTTGGGATTTCGGTACCTTTAGTATTTGTCGGCAGCTACCTCGGTTACAAAAAACCAGCCATTGAAGACCCTGTTAAGACGAACAAAATCCCTAGGCAAGTACCAGAGCAAGCATGGTACATGAAACCAGCCTTTTCGATACTTATCGGGGGAATTCTTCCATTCGGAGCTGTTTTCATTGAGCTATTCTTCATCTTGACGTCCATATGGCTGAACCAGTTCTATTACATCTTTGGCTTTCTCTTCATAGTTTTCCTGATCTTGATAATCACATGTGCAGAGATATCTGTTGTGCTCTGCTACTTCCAGTTGTGCAGTGAAGACTATAACTGGTGGTGGAGAGCTTATCTTACAGCTGGATCCTCCGCTTTATACCTGTTTCTCTACTCCGTTTTCTATTTCTTCACCAAGTTGGAGATCACAAAGCTGGTTTCAGGCATATTGTATTTCGGTTATATGCTGATTGCATCATATGCCTTCTTTGTGTTAACAGGAACAATCGGCTTCTATGCTTGCTTCTGGTTTGTCCGGAAGATATACTCCTCAGTGAAGATTGATTGATCGACAGAGAGAACTCATAGTATGTTGTTAGTATAGTGAAAAGGGTCTGATGATGCTGAGATTAGGAAAAAAGCAGTAAAGATTCTCGCTTATAGCACAGTGACCAAAAGGTGAGTTTTCAGCCTGCTATGACAGTTCAGTCTTCTGGTATTAGCTTAGAGTGTGGCTTGTAACTTTTATACCGTCTTTTCTTTTATACCTTCGTTATATTTCTATATTTCTAATTGTACTTTTTAGAAATGCATCTGGTTGGTCCTAGTAAAAGAAGTTCTGGCAATTTCAATATCTATGATGGTGTATATATGAATTTGTGCGCGGCTGCTTACCATAGCACTTTCTATTTTAGACAACTTGCTGTCCTGTAGAATGTAACTGCATGGCTTGTAGGCAATTTTACTTGCTGTCCTCAGCATTATTACAGACATCAAGTAAAATTGCCTACAAGCCATGCAGTTACATTCTACTCCTGCTTGATGAGGAATTTAGTTGAGCTCAATGATTAGAATCCTCAAACGTATTTTGCCTGCAACTCAAATAATTATTGCTTTTCACTAGTCATATGAAAGTAAAGAAGTTTGTCCCTTACCTATCAATGTTTGGTTCTTTATATGTGATGTTATTTACTGCGCCTATTTCCTGTTCAAAGAAAGGTGTCATCTTCCCTAACAGAATGCAAAGATGACACTCTTTTCGGCATTATAGGGTTCAAGATTTTTGTTATGTTCAAAGAAAAGTGAAATGGCATATTCTTATCTTAGGTAATCAAGTTTTTATAGAAGTAGCATATGCTCATTCCTAAAGATTTCCATATAAATTAGTCTTTGACATGATAGAGAAACTAATGTGAGGTCAGACACTATGATCTGCGATGTAAAATTCTGGGACACATTCAAAGTTGGATAAACTAAAAAAGCTTAATTAATTATACCAGTCATCTCTTTGAAATATAATTGAATTACTCAATACTACTAAACGTGCTCTCTCTACATCAATAAAGTAAATCGTGTTGGACTTCCTCAGTTGTTGAGTCAATTTGTTCAAAGATTATTATACTGCGTTAGGTAAAAACTAACTAAAAATAATAATTTGCTATTGGAAAAATTTAAGCTTTTAGTTGATAAGATGACAAAACCAAGTTTGAATTTTAATTCTCATGCGAGAAATGTCGATCTTGATCCAAACCTTTGTATATGTTTATAGGAGAATTTCATGGTATAACATGTTGCTTTCAAGAAAACTATTTTTTACTTTCTTGGGCAGGATTAGTGGTGGTTTAAAATCCTACTTAACTCGCATAGTTCACTGAAATGCAACTGGTACCCAAATGACTAGGACATATACACTGCTTATTTGCATATATCTAATAAATACATAAAACATCCATTACATCTACTCTTATCACTTAACCACAGTTAATTAATACTATATATTTCTATCACTTAATTATGATCAACTAATATAGTTTAATATTAATACATTAGTAAAAATTGTTTTCCATGACTCGGTGTTTAGTCCCATTGAATTCATAGCTCAACCATAGGAACAGGAGTGCAGAATGGAAGGAAAAGAACAAAGATGCACCTATAACTGTTGTTAGCATATAGACTCTCAAAAGCCGAAGCACTGTATATGCAGGGAGCATTGGAAGTATACCTAGAAAGAACAGAAAGTTGTTAAATGGCTATTATTGAGTCCAAAATCAACCCAAGAAGCACAGGCACCTAATAAAAAATTTCCTGTAGCAGGCATGATTTTGGTATCAAGATGTACATACTGCCATTAGTGTATTCACCAAAACTAAAGCTAAAACTAAATCCTCAGCCGGCGTATGCTTTCGTTCTCCCATTCCTCTGCCTGCAAGTCAAAATGATATCTAGTTAGTCTCAAGCAGTGGCGGATAGAGCACATAATTTACATGGAGCATAGCTATATAAGTCACTATTTTTTTTAGAATACTAAAATTTGACCCGAGTTTCAAAAGTGCACATGTAAGAACCTAAATGTTGAACCATCAAATTTAAATCTTGGATCCTTCTCGTCTCAAGAACATGAAGAGAAGGTGGCACTGACCAGAAAGCGTCTTTCTTTTCTTGTGCTAATAACTCTTCAAACGAAATATCAGGCAACTCAGCATCTGTATTTTCGACTAGTTTATTGGATTTTGCTTTCATTTCCATGTCTGCACCAATTTCAAGCATCTTGAAGAAAATAGAAAAAAAGAGGTTAGCAGAAAGCAATAGAGTACTGGAGTCAATTATAGTAGCCTCAAGGAATCAACTTTTCAAGAAGAGATTTTGACACGACACAAGGGAAAAAAGATAAAACAAAATAGCGAGAGAATGAGGCAAAATCTAGAAGAATTGATGATTCTCCATCCGTCCTGAAGCATTGAGATCAAAAGTTAATCCATTTTATGGATGGAATGTTCATGGCGAATTTGCAACGTGATAGTTCAGTACTATAGTACCTTCTTGTATGCTGGCGAGAGCTTCAGTTGTTGTTGCAGCCAATTATATACAAAAGCATCCTCTTCCAGTCGCTTCTGTTCTGATTCTAGCTTGTATATCTTGAAAGTCATAAACCTTAGTTAATACTTTTTAATGCGGGATGAGTGAGAAACAGTTTTTCAACTCAAGCAAAAATTGATGAAAGGGAGATGCTCACTACCTGCTGCCGTAGTCTAACAAAGGAAGATCTGTCAGCCTTAAAGAGTAAGGCCTTTGTTATTGTGAATCTTCGTTGAATGATCTCTGACCTGTTCAGGAATAACAAATTTAGTTACTAATAGAGATGATACTCTTTCTCTGACCTCTGATCTTCGTTGAAAAGGCCATTTGGGAACTGAAAGGCACTTTTGGAAAAGATATTTCAAATTCATAACTTATAAGAGCGGATGAATCAAGCTATTGATCTTGGTAATACTCATTTAAATATTCAACGTACTTGTACTTATCGCAAAAAGAAAATAAATATTCAACATACTTGTGCTGTAGCTCACTCCTTGCTTCAACCAAACAATTAACAAATTGACCAACCTGCATCATTCAGGCATAACATAATACATGATTTAGGATTCTACAAGATCTGAACGAGAAAAGCCAATCCAAACATTTAAAACGAAAGAATGAAAATTGTAACATGCATCGGAGAATTGCATTCACTTAGTCAAGCTGGCGTATATTCTATTATGTCTGCTTAGTGAAATAAAAATTTTAACTTTGCATTTGAATATTGATAGAAGAAGGAGAGCAATGGTGAATAAGGTTATGTCCTTCATACATATATATAGAGGACTATACGATCACATGCAACCAAGGATCCTTGACTAAAGTATATTCTTCCAGATCAGTTAATTAACTACATAATGTATCTTCTGTTTCATTGATCATTTTCAAAACATAATTTTCCTCCAAATGGTGATAGGTCGTCGGATCCACACACATTGTACATGCTGATAGTTGATAGAAAACATGGCGAAACAAAGTGTTCTCACTGAGCACTAACTCAGTTGTTAGTTGACACAATTTCTGCATATCCTAACACTTACACTCAAATCAGCAACAAACTCACAAACTTCAGTGAAAAGCTAATACTCGACAAAGTATCAAGATCATTTTAAGTCAATTTCTTTAATCCTACCTAAAGTGGATACTCGCTCAATGCACATACACCTGTAAAAAAAATTGAGGTAATTTCTTTATTGACAATCATTACCAAGGGGTTATTGAAAGATTACAAAAAAGTGTGGAGTAGACCCCTCCTATAGGTTAAAGGAGTCTAACAAGATCATTCTACATGCTATATCAGTTACAATGCTTCAGTTACAATGCTTCGTCTACTCCAGAAGCATGGATTTTGGAGAACTTTACAAAATATAAGCTGTTGCTTTTCCCACATATCAGAACAGTTCTTGTTCCTTTCTAACAAATTGTCCAGATAATACATAGTGGAGCTGTCCTCCAGCTTTTAACTCTGGGGATCTTATTATCTATTCTTTTTACCTACTAGATGTTGATTAGTCCTTTTAAGTCTTCTTGAATCAACCACTTGACTACAAAAATATTTTTTTTATTTTTTATAACTAACTCCAAAAGTATTCATAAACATTGACTAAATATTCCAACTCTTCTGCAATGTGATAGAAGATGGTTAATTGACTCAGTACACCTAGACAACATCTTTCACCTACTTTCTCAAATTAATATATTCCTTCCAACTAATCCTCTTATACGTGTCTACGTGAAACCAAACTGATAAGCCTCAAGAGACTATAAAATCTTTAGTTTTTTTTTAATTTTTGATGATGGCGGTGCCTGGACCAGTGTGCACCTCGATTATTCTACCGGGTACCTGCTACCACCACCAGCACAAGTACTAGGTAACGCGGCCCACCAAGGACTAAAAAGAATCTTTACTACCATGGAAAATGTTTAATCCCGTCTTAAGTGCAAGAAAATAAAATGGTTAAAAAGGCGAGCAATCTATTATCTACTTCCCAAATGCTTTTTCTTTGAAATCGGAGACTGTTCCAATTTCCTACTGAGATAGGCAAGCGGTCAGAAGCAGGAAGCATAGGAAAGAGCAGTAAGAGCAAGATTAAAGTGTCCTCTTGGATAAGAAGACCTAAAACACCAGTCAAGGGTTAAAAAGGCGAGCAATCTATTATCTACTTGCTGGCAAAAAATCATTCTACTAACTCCACAATGTATGGCAAGTTTTAGCCTTATTGAAAGTTAAAATTAAGCTGCTGGGCTTCAACCATAAAGAAAAACATATTCACGTTAAAGTTTGAAAAGCAGATATCCTCCAGGATGGAGATCTCCAACATCTCAAAAAGGACGCGGATATAGAACAAAAGGCAGGTCAAATTGCTCAACAATCAGAATCTCAATACAAACATCACACAGGAGCTATCTAAGTCTCCAAAATTTATAAAAATGGTACCTTTAGTCATGCATGCGAAGCACAACATCCCAATTCAACAAACACCACATAAAGAAGCAATCTTTACTAAAACAGAAAGATGGCATATACTATTAAAAATTAATAATAAAAAAGAGAAATGAATATAGAACAAAAGGCAGGTGAAATTGCTCAACAATCAGAATATCAATACAAACATCACACAGGAGCTATCTAAGTCTCCAAAAATTTATAAAAATGGCACCTTTAGTCATACATACAAAGGACAATATCCAATTCAACAAAACCAAATCAAGAAGCAACCTTTACTAAATTTCAAAAATGGCATACACTATACAGAATTAATAATAAAAAGGAGAAAAGAAGAAAAACAAAAACCTGAGCCAGTGTCAATCCATTAGACTCGTGAGACTTAACAAGCTCATCATAATGCTGCTTAATCTTTCTCTGAGTTGCACTACTCGACTTCGTAAAAGGGTATAAACATACCAACTCCTCTTTCTCCTTAACAACCCCAGAATCTTTCTTCGTCTTCACCTCCTCTTCACTATTCGAATCGGGTCTCTTTTTCTTGACCCGTTTCTTTTTCTTCGTCCTCTCCTTATCCTCATCAAGACCCGATTTATCAATCTTAATCGGGCCATCATCATTAACCAATTCATTGGAAAACAGTTTGGCCCATTTAGGTGAACTGGAAGGTAAGATCTCAAGAAGAATTGAATGGGTCAAATGGGTCGGTTCAGATTGATGGGTAACTTCAACTTCTTTAGATTCCTGTAAAGACGAGTTTTTTTGGACTAATTGAAGCTGTTGATGGGTTTCATTAATTCCTTTTTTAGTGAGTTTAGAGTAGAGAAAAAAAATGAGAATGGTAAGTGAACAAAAAGAGAAAGTGAAGAAAAACAAGAGAAAAGGAGATAACGGAGATTTAAAATACTGTTGTTGATTATGAATGTGACAGCAGAGAGGAGAATTTTTTGGGAAAGAAGAAGAGATGAACAGAAAATTAGGAGTGGCCGCCATAGGAAGAAGGCGTCATTAACAGAAGAAAAACACAGAGTCACACAGTACCACTCCACCTGGAGTGAGTTTTTTTGGATACAGAAGAGAGGCTTATAATAATATAACCAGTTACTTCTAAAATACTGACTCCATCTTTTTAGTGAATCTATCTATATATCTATCTTGTTTTTGTTTTGTATTTAGCACTTTCACATATTCTATTCTAACTGCTTTACTTACTTTTATCTTTTTTAAAGGTATTATTTGTAATTCTGTGACTACTTGACAATTCCACAAATTTAATTTAAAAAAAAAGGTTTCCTGCTGCATTTTCCCCCCTTATTCTGCAGCTTTTGTTTTTTAGATCTAAGGTCCTTTTAAGTAATCCAAGGTCTTTTTTAACGGGAGAGGTGTTGAGTTGTCCTACATCGGAGTGATTTGAGGTTCTTGGTCTCTTTGTATGGTCGTGGGCAATTCTCAGCTCATAAGCTAGTTCTTGGATTTCAGTTCGGTCCAAGATTTATTTATTATGGTATCAAAGCCAGGTACACCTCAATTATTATTACCGATGTTGAACCTCTCCTTATATGTCGTCGTGGGCAATCCTCACCTTATCAAGAGGTATTTTGGGATCTAGGATTTAGGTTGTATTTTTTTCTTTTTCTATTTTTTTGGTTTAAATTCTCAAAAATGTTTTGTTAACATAATTGAAAAGCAAAAGGCTGAACTTAGAATGCACTTTTTGACATAACTTTTATTGTTAAAAGGTATTGACTTCTGAGTTGTGATTTTACTCAACAGATTTTCTTAAGCTTCAACATACTTTGTCATAAGTGAGAGATTACAAAATTAATATTTTTAAACTTCAAAAGAAAGATTTTCTTTCAGAGAAGAAAGTAAACGAAAGCTCTCTTTGACCAAAACGTTCTCATATTCTTTTTTATAGAATCCCTCAATAGATCACATAATTTTTTTTTGTTTTGAAAAATACGTCAGGAAGTCAATGTAGTGTAGATTGCTATAATTGTCAAATTTGAAATTTGTAGGGTGAATTCAATGCCCAGTTGATGTCAATATGACATATGCTAACATTTAGAATCCTAGGAGTATTTATTTCTCCTACATCTTCTTTGTGAAAATTGAGTAAGTGCCAAATTAGCATATTAATGTAACTTGCTCCCAACAATTAATTGATCTTTAAGAAAAGATTAGCTTTCAAGAAGTTAAAGCTTTTCTTAATTATCCAATGTTTACATCAAACAAATAAATGCAAGACACGTTTTTTATGGTCAAGTGATGTATACTTTCATTTTAATTTAAGCTGCTTAGGTTAAATTGCTTAATTTGATATAGATACCAAAGAGCAACAGCAGGTCATGTTTTAATTTATTAATTCGTTTACATGTCAGCAAAAGAATGCAAGCTAGTAAACATCTATTCAAGAAACCTTGATGTTATTTCACATCATAATAGTAGTAGCATTTTGCAGCTACAAAGCAATGAAAGATTGCTTTTTTACATAGATAATAAAATGCTGAAATTCCTGAAACCATAAAGACTTGCAAATTCTAACAGTAACAATATTTGCACATGGACTAATCAAGAATCAGTCTCGATGTACATTTTTTTTTTATAACGGTGGCGTTCAGGCCAGTTTGCGCACACCTCAACTATTTTACCGGAATCTGCTACCTCCAACCAGCATAGTCTCGACGTGCATTTGAACCAATGCCTATACACTTGTTTTACAGTTGCAGACAAACACCAACATATATGTACAGAATCTTGGGCCAACCATCTATGCAATTCATATGAGCTTCAAATGAAAAGGTGTGTTGCATATCTGTACAACTTCACCCCCATCAAAGCCAAATTCTTGGACTTGTATTGGCTCTTCAAAAATATTTTCAAAAAGTGAACACTTAAATATTGCTATCATAGTACTTGAGAAAAATACTTGAACCCCAATTTTATTTGTTTAATCCTCAGTTTCATCAACTGCAAACAACCTCAACTGAGAGTTTCTTCATAACATGTGGACATGGATCACCTCCAAAGATCTCTGGTGTCACAGGTACTGAGCACGAATTTTGCCCGATGCAATACTGGAAATAAGAGGAGAGTAGTTCAATTAGGTCTCTACAAAAGCTAACTACTTCAAGAAATGAAAAGAAACAGGTTCTTCTAATATAGAGTAAGATTTGAAAATACCCTTTCAAAAGCATCATATGAGTGAAAAGCATGGCAGCTTCCTTCGCGAAAACTTCCACAGACCCCCTGTGGTGTTCCAAAACTTGCAAATTTGATTGAAGAAATCTTCTGACCAGAAGCGCACGAGAGGTGAGCTTTAGGTCTGAGTGGTCTGTCGACTTTACCAGATGCTTGCATTTGCCAATTAACCAACTGCGGTTGCCATTCATTTATATCTGCACAAACACTTGCTACTTCTCTTTTTACCAAAGAGATTCCATGAGGCTCTCCTCCCCATTCCTCAAATAAAACTAATAAATTTCCAGTAGGATACAGCCAAGACCGGGGAACATGATACCTGAATTATAATTCATAGTTAAGTTAGAGCTTCTTGTTACATCTGAGGAAAATGCCACAAGGTTTGCCATTACTTACCATCGTTGTGAAGCCTCTCCGCAGTTACTTAGGCACTTTTTCTCATCAAACCAGCCTGCATAGTTACAGGCACCGCAGTTGCCAGATGCTTTATATCCAGGCCAGTAGCGTCCAATGCTTTGACCATTTATCCATACTTGGCCTTTGCCCATGGTATTCAAGTCTAAAGCCAAAGGATCATTTCCAGCTGGAGCATTGAAAGTAGTCTGTATACATAACACAGAGTCAATGGAAAGTTTACATAGTCTTTTTAAGGCCAATGAATTTGAAAGGAAGAGTCAATTATTCTTATCTTGCAAAGGAATGGCTTTTAATGTGCAAATATACAACGAAGTTGGTACATAGGAAGATTGAAGTATGAGGTAGGAGGTACGCACCTTGTACCATGTGAGCGGCTGTCTTTGAGCCACAAAAGAGCCCTCGACCCACTCAACTGACGAGCTACCACTAAGTGAATGAAGGCTCAAGGCTTCTCCTTTCAGACCAACCTGGTTAAGAAAAATGTGAGAGTTTAGATAAACATGCAATGGAGCATCCAAGTTTGTTTTAGAACATCTTATAAAGACTAACCTTGTAAGACCATTTCTGCCATGTTAAATCTCTTTTCCCCTCATTAAGACCACTAAGTGAAACTGGACCAAGTACACCAGCATTCCATGTCTCAAAATGTGGGCCGATATTCTGCATTTTGAGCACATGCAGAAGGAAGCCAAGTGAGCACATACTAAAATTAGCAGTCAAAATCAGTTTATATGTGTGCACTCTGTAGAGCAATGGAACAGGGGCACGTGTTCGACTAATATGCATATAAATAGAGTAAGAGAGAAAGAGAGAGAGAGAGAGAGAGAGAGGACAAACCGGAAGACCAACAGCAATGCTCAGCAGAGAAATCTTGTTAACTCCTGCTCTCAGATTTACAGCTTTACTGAAAGTTAGTTTTGGTTTTTCTAAACTTCCATATGCAGTTCCTGCAAGAAATTCGAGAGAAGAGAGATGTTAAATGACAAAAGCCACTATGCGCCACGGTGATGGGGGCTTTAGTTTCTATTATTATGCAAACTGTTTAATTCATTATATGTTCTTGAACAGACCAAATAGCCCTCAGCTTTTTGAATTTTGTACAAGAGAAATTCTACAGCAAAGATATAAACTGAAATAATGATTCAAAGTTGTAAATCACGTCAAATCGTCATGCCACATACCTGCTAATTGACCATTCACAAAAACATGCAATGCATGGCCAGCTGACATGATTGTAAGCCAAGGCCATTTTCCACTTCTCAAAAATCCTTCTCTTGAATCAATCTTGACACTGAGAACACAGACAAACAATCATAAAAATGTGCCGGAGCCAACATAATTCCAGTGTACCTAAGTTTTTCAATTTAATATGTGAAGAGGCTGACAGAAGCTACATAAGCACTTACTCGGTTGAATACCACAAGTAATCAGACACATCTCTTGTGGTATTTATCTGCTCCAATAACCCAACAACCGTAAAACTACTGTCTTCATAAGATGCTGTCTCTTCATTGAATGAATGCCAAGAAAATCCTCGGTTGACTGGAGTCATCTTCATCTGAGCGCTTTGAGCACCAATCTTAACATTGAAAAAATAGTGCTGTCAGTATGTTGTTTCTGGTGGTAGATTGAAGGCAATCTCATTTTCATATTCTTTATTCTTACCCTTGCTGTATTAAATACAGTGTTCTTGCAGTCAGGAAGAATGCTGATTGACCATGGTGGCAAGTTATAATGCCTGTTTGCAAATGCAACTGTAGCAAAAGAGTGTTGGTTGTAGTTTGCAAGGAATGCAGCACAACCGCCAGACTTCGACCTAAAAACATGGGCCTGTAAAGAAACAAAGAAATTCCAGTTACTTTCACTGCAAATTTTGTAATGGTGACTGGTTGAAGAATAATTCACTTAAATCTCACCTCCTGCTGGTGTCCAAGGGGCGTCACAGTTGGATCTCCAGAAACTAAAGCTGGCTCACAAAGCTTTATTGCTCTATGCAGATCTTTCAGGTGACCCCATTTAGGTTGTCGTAATAAACCTAAAGACCAAATGGAAAATTTTAAATACGGCTAAACAATGCATTTCTTCAGCTTCACTTCTAGTCTCTCTTGAGTTTTCTTCCTAGTTCCAAATCATGGACTCGATAGTCAACAAGTCTTATCTGTAAGAATTTAGACTTGTTATTGACTAACCAAAAAGCATGATGAAAGTTGGACGAGGGATACATCAAGCAATCACATTTCATGGGATTGCTGAAATCAGCTAACCATCAAAAGTTATCAAACTTGTATTTCGGGTGAAGTAGAAGATGTAGTTTTCGCTTCGGATGCAGCTGGCATGAACCTAGTATACCATCATGTATTCATGGGAAAATTGAAAGGGACCCTAACACATGATGTTTACTGAAAAAGAAGATCAATGGTGACCCTTGCACGTGCTGTTAAATTAATACTAAGTAGTATGCTCACAAAATTTGGAATTAGAACTCTAGAAATATAAAAAATGAAAACAAAGACAAACAAACAAGGAGTTGACCAAGAAAATTCTGCTTTGGCGCTTCTCACAATTCAAATTCAAGTGGTTATACAACAAAACAAAAATTCATTTTTAACCTTCTCCTAACGTGAAGAATCTGAACCAGATTTCAAGCAAAAGTGCATACCATATTCATCAAGAGGTGCATCATAGTCATAACTTGTAGCAATAAATGGGCCACCGGCGGTCCTGCCAAAGTTTGTTCCACCATGATACTGCACCAAAAAAAAGGGTAAAGGAAATCATAAACAACATAATTTTCTTGGCACGTCAGAATAAAAATTCTCTTTGAAAATAAGAGACGATAACCATACCATGTAATAATTGATGAAGGAACCTCCCTTCTGTATAAATCTTGCAACAGCAAATGCCAAGTCCTCCACAGGACGGTAAGGAACTGGATCTCCAAATCCAGTAAACCTGCAAAAAATTTGAACACAAAATTTAATCCCACCATGTCCTGTTGCAGACATAAGATAGAAATTTTATTTTAATACTTTGGAAAGATATATGTACTCACCATGCAGTCCAGGCTTCGGTCCATATCTTTGGTTTATAAGCCTTATTTGGAGAAAAGTAGTCACAGTAGAAACCATTGCAAGCATTAATCTGAATATAGGAAAAAAGCTATATTAAAGTACGAAACTAAAGAAAAAGAATAAGGAAAAAGATAAAAAGTGTATCACCTAGATATTTTAACAATTTTACCAAACTAGAGAATTCATATACAAATATCTCAATGTACTTAGCAAGATTAAACATATCAAGACTATCATAACAACAACTATGCTTCAATCCCAAGCAAGCTGGAGTCGACTGTGTGAATCCTCACTTACCATTTCACTTCATTTAAGCTCATCTCATACCAACATTATACAAAATAAAAATAAAACTAGAAAGAAATATGACAAGAAATAAGAGAAAGATACTGAATTGTAACACTTACAATAGGATCAGGGGCATCGTCTTGCTTGCACATGATCCATGGAACACCAGTGCCAAGACCTACCGCCATTTTGGCAGCCCACTGCGTGTAAGCTTTACCAGGTGCTCCCAGTTCCCACTCCATAGGTCCATATTCATTCTCAATCTGGTAAAACAATTCAAGATAAATATATTTTCATTAATTTCCCCTTATGTTTTACTGAATTAAGAAAACAGAAACAGAGAATGACAACTTTTAAACAACCTGAGACATAATTATAGGACCTCCTTGAGTTTCATACAAACGTTCTGCTTTCATCATATTAACAATCTTCGTAGTGAACTTTTGCATTGCAGCCTAAGATAAAAAAGGGGTGCAGAAAAAATTTAGAAACCAATCACATCAAAGGAGGAAATTTTCATAAGGATTTTTTTTTTGTCTAACCTTGAAAGGACCATTATCTGTTCTGAAACTGATACCAGGAACATACTTTAACCAAACAGGAAAACCCCTGAAATTGAAACAGAGTAAAGTGAGCAACAATTTGACATAATACCTAAAATTGGTATCATTCTTTTTGATAAGATAAAACAACAATTTTTGAGCAATACCCAAAATTCCACTCAGCACAAGCATAAGGTCCAACCCTGAGATGGACATAGAGTCCTGCTTGGTGCACCAGCTTAATAAACTTCACTAAATCATATCTCCCTTCAAAATAATACTGGAAATCCAAACAAAAAAAAATCAATTAAATATCCAAGTGATAGAAAACATAAATTCATTTTTATTTTAAAAAAGGATTTTACTTCAACTTACTTTCCCTTGTTGAGGCTCATGCCCATTCCAGAAAACATAAGTCTGAATCACATCAATTCCTCCTTCTTTAGCCTTTTGAATAATACCTGGCCACATCTGTGTAACCCCAAAATGAAAAGAAGCAAAAAGAATAACCTTTAGAAAAAATCCAATTTGCCAAGGAAAAAAAAAGGACTCAGCTTTTAATATTTAACACACTCATTTAGCAACCAAAAAAAAACGAAGCTTTTTCAAGAAAACATTTGACATAATATATTAAGCCTGTAAGTACATTTCACATGAAAATACCTCAGGTGTGCTTCTTGGGTAATGAACAGAACCGGAAATAAGAATCCTCCGTTGTCCCTTCACAATAATAGCTTTGTGGTCATATGAAACAGAAGCTGTTCCACAGAAAACCCATGAACCCAATAACATTAACACCATCAGCAACATGTTCAACATTATTAACCTGGAACCCATGTTAATTTTCTTTGTCAAGCTTGTGCCTTTACAAGGCAAATGACCTTTCTTTTTTCTTGTTTGCACTTTATTCTATACTTGTTTCTTCAACCATTTAGATTGAGAGAGTGAAGAAGGGGGGAGCTGTTTTTGTTGTATGAAAATGAATATTCTTCCTTTTGCCTCTTTTTTGGTTTTATTACCCTTTTTTCCCTCTTGTACAAAGAACAAAGAAGACAGAGAAAATTGCTGAATATAGAAACAGTAGCTGGAGTAAGTAATTAGAGTGATTAAATGAGGACTTTGGACTTGCAAAAATATTGCTACTTTGCAGCTGCTTTTAAACACCCAGAGTATGGATTGTTTGAAAGTGAGTGTGGGGTCCATTCTTGAGCTTTGGTCCCACTAAATGGGACCCATTTTGCACTTATTCACACTTACGCGGAGCATCATCCAACAAATTAATTTTCCTCTGATTTTCAGTTTTCACGAAAAGAGACATTTTAATTATTGCAGGTGATTAAAAAGTCTGTTTGGCTGTAGCTAACAAGTGAATTATATTTCAAATTTTATAAATTTTATAATCTAAAATAAGCTATAAGTTAACTTATCATAGGTTAAATATAAATTTAAAAATTTATGATATTTCTAAATATAAAAAATATTAGTTTAAACATACAAAATAAAAATATACACCATATAAATTGAGACAAAGTGAATAATTTTAACAGATTTTTCCAAGCTGATGACAAGAGTGGGTTGTCCAAGTGGCGAGCACCCTTCACTTCCAATCAATAGGTTGTGAGTACGAGTCATCCAAGAGCAAGGTGGGGTAGGTTGTGAGTAAGAGTCATCCAAGAGCAAGGTGGGGTAGGTTGTGAGTATGAGTCGTCCAAGAGCAAGGCGGGGAGTTCTCGGAGAGAGGGCAATAAAAAATAAAAATAAAAAGCTGATGAACAAAGATTCTTTACGGTCGGTTCCGGTTTTTTGGGCAAGAGCGTTATGTTTGTTTCTCATGGGTGAATTCTTAAGCGACTAAGCGCGCGTGAAGTGTACCGCGAGTATTGTCACTTATAATTGGTCGGTGAACTTCACGATGTTGGCTAGGGCGTATTGTAGAAACTATCTTGGTAATTACGCTCGTAATTGTAGTTAAATTTTTTGTTGAATCACTTTTTGACTGTGTTTTTTTGTCTGCGCAGCCTCACGGATTAGGTTTAGCGTAGCCCTAATTAGCTCTTCAAATTTCAAAGGATTTCTAGTTTTCTATTATCCCATTTCTCATTTTCTTTTCAGATTTTCCGACGAAAGAAAAAAAAAATTAAAAATGTTTCCTCACTTTAATGACCAAAATACACAAATGATAATATAGTAGTACCAATTTTACTTTTTTGGTGGAATTCTGTATTAATCGCATTTTTTTCGTAACTGATTATTCTTTATTTTAGGACTAAGTTGATTATTGGACAGTGAAAATAGTAACAGGTGTTCCTAATGCTATTTTTGTAATACTATTACCGTTGGTCGAATTATTGCGTAAAAACGCGAGTGTGAGACAATCTACTTTGACCCGTTTTTATAGCAAGTACTGAACTAGTGGAATTAAGAATGCAAAATCACGTAGCCAATATATATCCGTTATATAAATTTGGTATTGCTTATAATTAGGTGTTTAGTTGTTTCGTTAAAACTAATTATCATTCTTTTACGGAAAAAGTGACATCGTTTATGGGAAAAAGACCCCAATGAGGAATTAATTATAAATTTTATGTAGTTTTAATAGCTCATAAATTTTATATCCATCTCCGTATGCATTTGGAAATCACCTATTCCTCTCATCGACTACCTTCACTAGGGTCAAGATTCATGGTTAGGGAAGGATCGAATCTTTTCAAGAACTTATTGACCCGCAAAAATAAACTTTTTGATCAATCTTTTTGAGTCAGCTTTTTTCCTGTACCCCGAAAAATGGACAAATTCTTTTTCTTAAGAACACATACAAAATTCGTCACAATACGACAAAGTTGTTATCTGATCAAACTTGTTTAAATAGAAGATGAAATTATCTAAAAGTGAGATGGTGTATTCATCTCTAATCTAATTCTACATTCTTTAAAGCAAGCATGATTAAGCTTAATCCAATGTCCAAAAAACAAAATTAGGAAACATTCGAACAGTTGGGAGTCTATATACGTGTAATGTTCTTACTTAATTAA
This sequence comes from Nicotiana obtusifolia, assembly GCA_002018475.1. Lineage (NCBI taxonomy): Eukaryota > Viridiplantae > Streptophyta > Magnoliopsida > Solanales > Solanaceae > Nicotiana > Nicotiana obtusifolia. The sequence continues at coordinate 4,712 of MCJB01000725.1, read as the reverse complement.
ATGTTCTCTAGAGTCAGTAGTAATTCTTTAACAACCAACTGACAAGACTTTTTAACGTACGAAATCGAACATCAATAGTAATAAATCTCACATCTTAATCTAGCAAAATGAATGATTTTGATTTGAATTGAACTATATCCTTCTCCATCTAAATAGCTGGGGTTTGTTTGCGAGAGAGTTTGAATCTACGCCTAATCAACACATCATGCGTTGCGCTTTTATTACTGGGCTAAAGCCCCGATAACACAACTCGAATTATATATAGTAAAATCTGTTTAAAGATAATAGTAGTAAATATTTATACTGATTTAATATTTATTGTCATAAAATAAGTAGTAAGCAGAATGATATTTTTATAACCCGTTAACTTAAAATTCAAGTTCTTCCGCTGTTTTTTTTTCAAGATAATGTTTGTTGTGTGTGACACTATTATATTACTGTTACAAAGGAATATATATATATATATATATATATATATATATATATATATATATATATATATATGAGAAATCTTTCACTTTCAGTAATCAAAAAAAGAAAGAATTAGTTAGAGTACGTAGTTTACTTGCCGGGAAGAGAAAGGAAAAGGGAAAAACCTAAGGAAAAAATCAGTTTTGCTTTCTGTTTTCTGTTAAGAGAGTCAGTTACCTATAAACAAAGCAATGGGTTGCATGCACTTCTCCACTACTCACCACTATGAATCATTGCAAACACCAAACTCAATTATTCTTTTAAGAAATAATCTTTTTTTCTGTTTTGTCTCTCTTCTTTTTAAATGTTATTATCTGTACTAGTCGTTTAATTATAGAGCTATAGTTAGCTAAAGTCAACAAATTAAAATCATGTGAAAACATCCTTCTCTTCAATAATCTTATAAGTAACACGATTGATTAATCAATATGGTTATTATGTGATCCAAATTTTAATATAGGTTTAAACAATCAAATTTTCTAATAAAATAGAGTTAATCTTAATCAATATTAATATCCAAAAAATTGATTAACTGATTTTATAGCAAGATGTCATGGGTACTATTTGAGTAGCAATTAATAGCAACAATAACGCAATATTCAATGAATCAAGAATAAAAAGGGTAGCATTAAATAACAATAAATTATCATGAATGTCATTTATGTAAATAAATGCATGTGAGTCACCCGAAAAGGGTGAGATTCTTCAATATTCCTTCTGACAAAGATAGATGGTGATAAGCCTTTGAATATTTGGACCCTCCTCGGATCGTGGGAGATATGATAGATAAGATCTCAAGAAAAGGTATATTTTGAATGTCAATGATAAATAAGAATCTTTAAAGAATGTAAATGCATTATTTTTTACCATGAGAGTCCAATCCCCTCCTATAGCTACATTATGGGCCACAAAAACCCTAATAGTACAGATGGGAGGAATATTTATTGGAATATTCTGTGTAAGATCTTATTTCTTAAACTAGTCGTTACTGCTCTCTGCTAAGGGAGGACTCGTCCTCGTCTTCGACCTCCGTTGAGTCCTCGACCTCGCCTTCGTCTTTCAATTAAGTATTCGATCTCGCCTTCATCCTCTATTGAACTTAAATTGATGACACGTGGCAGACTTCGAAGGCTTTCTTAATATTGATTAGGCTCACATATAATTATGATAATTTTTAGCCCATACAGTTGGTCCCTCCGCTTGTTGAAGCTGTCTCGTGGGTGAGTTCAATAAACGGATAATAGTGGTCGTGGTCATTGTGACAAACAAGCAACGTGGCTCTCAGTGGACCACACATTTCAAACACCTAATTTTCCGGGGTGATTTTTTGGAATCGTCTGGTCCAAGAAAAGAAGTGACGTCATGACGTCATGTGTCATAATGATGCCGATTCCCGACGCGTTGCGTCGATTCACGCACGACTCTTGATTGGCTCTGCCTTTTCGATTCTAGTGCCAATTATGATGAACTATTTCGGGTTCGGTGCCTTCATATCTATAAATAGGGATTGTTCTTTCATTATTCAAATTTTATTTCATCTGTAATCATTTTTGCTCTACATAAGTTTCTCTGTTTTTCTTGAATCTTCTTTGCCTTCTGATTTTAACTTCCTTTCATACTCTCATCTTCCATATCTCTGCTTCCTACAAATT
>MCJB01000724.1:0-17801 GCA_002018475.1 Nicotiana obtusifolia | reverse complement strand
GGTAGTATGACTCTTATAAGTCCAGCATGCATTATCTATTTTACTTTACCGCGCCGCGCTATAGTCGGCCGGGCAGGCACCTATTGTGCAACTATATATATATATATATATATGTTTTACACTACTTAGTCACGCTATAGGCGACAACTATTTTACTTTACCGAGCCGCGCTATAGTCGGCCGGGCAGCACCTATTGTGCAACCACTAATCAGTTGGGTATGATAATGAGGAGGCCCACAGAGGCATATGTATGAGATGATGATGAGGCCCACAGAGGCGTATATATGTATATGATGATTTTCAAAAGGATATAAATATATGTATATGCATATGCATGTCAGGCATGACATGGTTAGTCGCCCTCAGAGGCATTCAGATGGTACAGGTGGTATGTCTCTTACCTTGATGCTTATTATTGTTCTTGCATTATGTTTCCTGTCTTACATACTCAGTACATTATCCGTACTGACGTCCTTTATTTGTGGATGCTGCATGTCGTGCTGCAGGTCCGAGCGAGCAGATAGAAGAAGCTCCCCCACCACAGTAGGCTACCCAGTTCAGCAGATATTGGCGAGACCCATCTTTCGGACTTGCCACAGTCTTGGTATGCATTTTGTTGTAGGCATTATGGGCATGTCGGGGCCCTGTTCCGACATAGGTTGCATTATGTACGTTTTTGTAGAGGCTCATAGACAAATGTCAATTTATGCATAGACAAGTGATGGGTTGACTTATGTACAGTTGAATTGCCTTGTTGGCAAACGTATGTATTTTGTTTTATGGTTTTGCATTGCAGCCTTGTTGGCCATATTATGTATATAAGTATGTTCGTATCATGGCATGACGTCTCGGTTCATTATAATTATTGTTCGATATTATATGCATGACAAGCCTTATAGATAATAAGGAAAGTTAGATGAAGGGTACGCCGGTGCCCGTTGAGTAGGGTCCGGTGCCAGTCGCGGCCCTCCGGCTTGGGTCGTGACAAAAATCGTGTAACAATTGAATTTATTCGTGGTTTTAAGGATATGTGATCTAATTTGATACAAAAGTGAGAAACTAAATTGAGATTAAAATTGATGATAAAAAATGAATGCCAAACACACAAGTTAGGCGATATTGGCCAGTATATTGCTATTTTTTGTGATTAGATAAAAAAAGTGTCCTTACAAATAATTAGACCCTCTTTATATAGTAGGGGAATCCTACTTTAGGCACAACTCTATATAAGGTAAAACATCTCCTGATTTGCTAATTAAGCGATTCCATTGATTCGTGCCAAGATTCACGCCACGATGCTCGACCCATTACAGATAATCTGGCTTTTCGTTATTTAGGTTGGCTGCTCTTCCCTCGAGCATGTTCGGGGTCAGGATCGATTTCGAATCACGGACTCGATGTTCTCGAAGGCAGATGTTCTAACCTCATGTCCTTCTTCAATGAAGCTCGGGATTGATCTTCAACCCTTTGCGTTCCGAGCCCGACCTGCCTTGTATTAATCGATCCCGATTTCGACCGTACACAAATTGTCCCCTTGTTTTTCGGAGAGTAATGATGAAAAATGATATGAGCCTCAAGTTCTCACCATATGAGCTCATGATTCTTACTCCAACGAATGACGGCAGATTCATGACGTAAGTGATGCGAATAACAAAAATGTCCCATCAGCGTGCCTTTAAGGCATAAAATGCGTGTTAGTTGATGGTCTGCCGCTTCGGGATGTGAACCGTTTGAGAAGCTATAAATACCCTCCTTATTTATTGTTTGGAAACTTTACATTCAAATACTATGTGTTTTTTAAAGAAACTTCGCCACTCTCATCTTCAAAACCTCTTACTTTTTGGTTTTCTAAAAGCCTTCATAAGCTATCTACGAGTTATATCTCTTTCGTATCAGCATCTTTTTTTTCTTCCTCTTCTTATTCAAAAGCAATGGAAAAGACCTCAAAATCCGTTCCCCAAAAAGAAAACCCCTCTATCGACTGAGAACGTTTCACCTGTTGTCACCGAGGAATCGATACCGAAACCTCTCCTAAAAATGTTTGTCCCCTCGGGGTGCCCAACCGGAGCCTATTTCAAGGTTAAGAAAACTTCCTAAATCGTACCGATGTGAACCAGTCTCGAGGTACGTTTGTTCCGTCACAGACAGTGTTCTCGATAAGGTCAAAGAGGACTGCAACTGGGTCGGCAAGTGCGTGGAGGTTCCTGCGCCCGAGGAGGCGATTGCTACTCACATGGAGGGTTTTTTAAGCGTTTACACTTATCCCTTTACGTTGGGACCTTTGGATCCAGTTATCATCGCCTTTTGTAAAAGGTACCAGGTGACACTAGGCAAAATTCATCCTTCCTTCTGAAGGATAGTTATGCTCCTCCATTTTTTTGTAAGTAAGATTGAAGGGTATCCTTTCACCATTGACCACCTCATGTGCCTATACAGTCTCCGAATCCATCGAGGGGCGCTAATAAAGCTTGCCCGACGGGCCAGTAAAGCCCTGTTTTCAAGCATCAACGAGGATCGTGCCGAGGTTGGTTGGGCCGATTCGCTCGAGTGAAAACATCGGACCTTATCCCGGCCGAGGACATGCCTTTCCCTAAAAAATGGAACATGAAGCATAAGTATACCTTTACCTTTGGGAATTTGCTTATCATTTCCCTTGTGTTCTTCTTCTTATCAATTTTCGATGATGTAGCTATCACCCGAATGCCGGATGCAGTTCCTTGACTCAAGGAATGGGTCGAGGGGATTATATCGCAAAAACCCTATTTCAAGCGCGCATGGAGCGAGCTTTCAAAAGGCCGGAAGGAGGCGCAGTCTCATGGTGATATTTTCTCTTTAAATTACACTCGACCTAATTTTTACGCCGTCGATTTCCAACATGCTTCGTTTCTCTTTTGCAGGTTTATCAAAGGATGTTGAAATGAGGTCTCTGCCTATGAACGATGATACTCACGTCCAGCCCCCTTCTTCGAAGCAGGATAAAGAGAAGAAAAGGAAAGGGGCTCTGAGTTCTCCGGGCTTCGAGAAGAAGAGACCAAAAAAAAGATTGGCTCGTAAGCCCAAAGGAAGTGCTAATGGTCGATCATTGTCCCCGGACATGGCCCACCGATTGAGGGATGAGCTCGAAGGAGAGGATGAATACCTTGACCTAGTGGCCAATGTGCCATCCCAATTCGAAGGGCAAGGAGCCTCCGAACCAGGGACCGGTGAGGCCGATGTTCATCAAGTCGGGGAAGCGGAGGTGGGAGCAAGAGTTGAGGCTTCCCTCGATACGAGGAAAACGCCACAAGGAGAACTTAGTCCAACTGAGATATTTGACTCGTCTTCGTTCATAGAGTCTATGTTTAATGAGGCCCAAGTGGCAAAAGAACGCCCTCTCGAGGAAGTCCATAGATCGAAAGACCCTTTCCGTGGTTTTTCGATGTTGTGGACTCGATAGCCACAGAGGATGCTATTGGGTTCGGTGATTTAGTGATACCGAGGAAGAGCTCACCCTATAAAACAAGCAGGACTTCTTTAAGTTCAAAATTGGTCGTTTGATTCCTTGCCCCAAGCGCATATCCTGATCGGAAATGCACCGTTGTTTTTTCCCTTCCCGAGGATGCCCAGGTTCTTTCCGACCCTGTAGGGGTGGCCAGTTATCTTCAGTGCTTAGTGACCGAAGAATATCAAGCCAAAATGAATGAGGTGGAGGCGCCCTACCTATTCGACGAAGCTCAACAGGCGTTGAATCGGGTAATTGGGGATATCCATTATTATGTACTTAGATTTTATTGCAAGCAATTGTAACATTTTCCTTTGTGCTTGCAGGCCTCGGTGCTCCACCACGAGGCTTTTCTATGATACAGGGAAGAGTTCAAACTCCATGAGGTCGAGATTCGGGAACTTATTGAGAGGAAAAACACCCTTAAACTTCTCAACGAACAATTTGAAGAGGAGGCTAAGAGTCTCCGTGAAGAGCTGGAGGTTGCTCGGAAGGATCATGATGACTTGGTTGAGTAGTTAAAAGTTTTTGAAGTAAGTGATAACAAATTTGATTCAGTGATAAATGGCCAAGATACGCAGGTCCAGCAGAAACTGGATCAGATCGATCAACTTCGAACTGAGATGGACGTGGTTAAAGTTGAGGCCGATGAATGGAGGGGTAAGATGGATCATCTGGCCTCGTAAAAATAGGTAGCTCGGACACAACTAACTTCAGTAGAAAACCAGCTAAGAGCGGCAAAGGAAAAAGCCGAGATCCAGACCCAAAGGGCCGAGGAACTTCAATCCCGAGTTGGTTTGATTGTCTCAATCGAGATAATCTAGCAAGGGAGCTTAAAATGGCCAAGTTAGAAACAGCTGTGATCAGAGCCAAAGCTGATGAAATGGTGGCTCAGTAGAAGGCTGATGCTGAGGCGGCTCAAGACCAATAAAAAAATATGGTCGAGCATATGAAGTGACACTCCCGTAGGCAGGCCCTCGAGGAATTCCACACTCAGGGTTTTGACTTATTTGCGGAGATTGAGGATGCCAAGATGAATGAAGCCGAGGACAGAAAATTGGCCTATCCCGAAGATAATGATTCCAAGGCTTCAGTCGGGTCCGAAGGATGAGGAGACCCCGAAAATCTTGATGACGAGGCGGGACTCAGTCGAGATAAATTCGCTTGTGTTTGATTTTATCCCTTTTTATGGTCAATACTTTGTATCAAGGCTGCTTGGCCTCTGTAAAAATTTGTATCAAGGCATTCGACACATGTATAAAGGATTTTTGATATATATATATATATACACACACACACACACACTATTATGCGGTGCCTTCCTGAGGTCTTTGGAAGGGCAACATAAAGCTAAGCAATTGATGTCAGTACGATTGCTGTCCGCCAACTGAGGTCCCCTCCGTACGCTAGACTAGATTGTCAGTGCCGTACGAGAAAACCAATGTCGTGAGAAACTGAGAACAATAGAGAGAATTGAGAAAGAAAGCTTGATTGCATAAATGAAAGCTATTACAGAAAAGCTACGCGGTGTCGAGGGGGAGAGACACCAGTACAGAGAATTGTTTGCTTGTTAGAATGTTTTGAATGCTTGATCCCCCTAATAATGCTAAAAACAAATAAACGAAAGTTACATGAGCTGGCCTAAGAAAGCTGTAGATGCATACTAAAAGAAAATAAAGTAAATCTATTCTATATCTACAATAAAAGGACTTAGTCTTCTACAAGGTAGAAATAATTCCGTTTGCAGCAATTTTGTCATTAAGATCAGAGTCCGCGTGGGCAGTTGTCTGCGTGCGCGACGCTGTGGGCATCTGCTTGTGGCTGGGCGCTGGCGCTGGTTATCAGTGGGGAGACAGAGTAGCTTGCGTGCTTGTCACTTGGAGCTGCTGAGATCACGAGGCCGACCGTGGCACTGGGCGTTGGGAGACTTGCCAGGACGCCACGGGACGCGTCCAAGGGGTCATGGGGCATGGCCGGAAAGTCGCCTATGACATTCTCCCCCACCTGAGTTGGCAACATCCTCAGTGCTTTACTTGCAAGGTAATCATCAATTAGGCTCTTGTAGGCTATGAGGTTTGTCCACCTCTCCCAAGTATTCTCCTTTGCATCACGTCCCTGCCATTTCACCAAAAAATCTTGGTGATCTTTCCTTGAGGCATGAATCACTCTATTATCAAGAATAGCTTCAGCACACCTTTTCCCGATTGAATTGGGGCCTCGAATACTGGGTATTGTGAGTTGGCTCCATGAGGGATCCTCCGTTTCTTCCCGAAAAGGTTTCAGGAGAATGACATGGAAGACGGGATGAATTTTCCACCAAGCTGGGGTATCCACCCGGTATGCTACTTTCCCAATGTGCCTTTTAATGGACAAGGGTCCAATATACTTTTGCAATAGGCGAGGGTCATGGACTCCTGCAAACAAGTACCGCTTTGGGATTTTGACCATCACTTTATCTCCTACTTGATACTCAATAAAGCGACGATTTTGATCAGCATGCCTCTTCATCGATTTTGGTCTTTGACAAGATAGCTCCGCACTATCTCAAAATTTCGCTTCCATTCTCTTGAGAAGCTAGCGGCTCGAGGAGATTTTGCCATGTTAGGTGCATTCACAGTGTGTGGGAGTAGCGGTTGCTGTCCGGTAACAACTTCAAAAGCACTCTTGTTGGTACTAGAGCTCTTTTGTGAATTGAAACACAGTTGAGCAGCATCCAAAAGCTTCACCCAGTTCTTCTGCGATCTAGTTACAAAGTGGCAGAGATATTCCTCCAGCATGCCATTGAACCGCTCCGTCTTTCCATCAGATTGCGGATGAAAACTTGAACTGTGGCTTAATTTTGACCCAAGGCACTTAAAGAGTTGAGTCCAAAAGTTGCTAGTGAAGCGCGAGTCGCGATCACTAACGGTGTCATTGGGCAGGCCCCAATATTTGACGACATGAGAGAAGAAGAGTCGAGCTGTATCTTCTGCTGATATATACTGTGGGGCTGCTATAAAGGTAGCATACTTGGAAAATTGATCCACCACAACCAAGATAGTTTTGAGATCCCCGACCTTGGGCAAGCCGGTGATGAAATCCAGGGAAACGCTTTCCTAAAGTCTCTTTGGGACAGCCATTGGTTCCAAGAGTCCTGCTTGTGTCAGACGGTCCGACTTATCCTTCTGGCATACTAGATAAGTCTTCACATACTGAGCGACGTCATCGGCCATTTGAGGCCAATAATATGCACGGGGAAGTAACGCCATGGTGCGTTCTTCACCAGGATGACCGGCCCACAAAGTGTCATGCCATTTCGCTAGAAGGGTCCTTCGCAGATCTCCTCCTTTGGGAACATAAAGTCGGTTTCCTTTCACTTTCAAGAAACCATCTTCTGTGTAGAACTGGAAAGTCTTGCCTTGTTCTATCAAATTAACCAAATACTGTGCAGCAGGATCCTTGATGAGTAGACCCTGTATCTGGTCTTTTATGGTGGTGGCTACTTCGCTCCCCCTTAGGGTGGCGAGTATGCACACTGATGCTAGATTCACACTACGACTGAGTGCATCAGCAACTTGATTAGTCTTCCTACTGCGGTACTTCAAGTTGAAGTGAAATTCCGCTAGAAGTTCCTGCCACCTAACCTGTCGACCATTTAGCTTCGGTTGAGTCAGGAAATGACTAACAGCTGTATTGTGTGTCTTGACCACGAATGGGGTTCCCAGAAGATAATGCCTCCAAAGGCGTAGGCAATGGACGACAGCCAATAATTCCTTCTCGTGGGCGGCATAGCGCCGCTCTGCATCCTTCAACTTCTGGCTCTCATATGCTACAGGATGCCCTTCTTGTAGCAAGACTCCACCAAGTGCATAATCGGAGGCATCCATTTGTACCTCGAATGGCTTGGCCAAATCGGGGAGGGCTAAGACGGGGCTACTAGACATAGCCGCTTTCAAGGCGTTGAAGGCCTCCGCTCGCCCGGGTTCCCAATCCCAAGGTGTGATCTTCTTGAGAATTTCTGTTAGCGGTACTGCAATGAGAGAGTGATTCTTCACAAAACAGCGATAGAAGTTGCATAGGCCAAGGAACGCACTCACGGCATAGACATCCTTAGGCGGAAGCCAATCAGTGATAGCCTGAATCTTCTGTTGGTCCATCTTGATCTGCCCTTCCTCAATGACATGCCCGAGGAAGTCGATATGTTTTTGAGCAAATGAGCATTTGGACAGCTTTGCATATAATTCGTGCTCCCGCAATCGCATTAGGACCTTCCGCAAGTGCTCTAGATGTTCCTCCAGTGTCTGGCTATATACGACAATGTCGTCCAAGTAGACCACCACGAATTGTCAATGTATTCCCGAAAGACTTGGTTCATCAGGGTGCAAAATATGGCTGGTGCATCAGTCAAGCCAAATGGCATCACCAGGAAGTCGTATGACCCATATCTTGTCACGCACGTCGTCTTGTGTTCGTCGCCCTCTGTGGTCCGAACTTGCCCATAACCTGTCTTCAGGTCTATTTTGGTGAACACCATCGCACCACCCAATCTGTCGAACAAGTCTACCATGAGTGAATAGGATACTTGTTCTTCACAGTGATTTTGTTTAGAGCCCGGTAATCCACACATAGTCATAAACTCCCATCGTGTTTCTTTTGAAATAGCACAGGGGACCAGTATGGGGACTTGGAGGGTACGATGATCCCTGTGTCTAGCATTTCATTAATTGTGTCCGAAGCTCGGTGAGTTCGGGTGTTGACATTCTATATGGCGCCCGGGCAGGTGGCTTCGCACCCGGCACCAACTCAATCTCATGGTCCACAGTATGGCTCGACGGGAGTCGCTTTGGCATGTCTTGTGGCATGACATCTTCAAATTCAAGTAACAGCTCTTTCACGGGTGCAGGAAGAGGACCCGAGCAGTGTTCTATATCTTCAATGCAGAGGGTAGCCAAGAATGTAGGTTCATGTCTTTTGACCCCCTTCTTCAATTGCAAGGCCGAGATGTTTCCAGCTGATGTGCCGGGAAATTTCGGCACATATTGATACTATTTGATTAGAAATTGCTTCTTCCACTTGATAATTATCATGATATTTACTTAGTTTTCGTGTAGTTTCAGTACATGGATGAAAGAAACCCAAAAGCGTGAAAAGAAGGCCAAAAGCCGTTCAAAGGCAAGAAAAGAGGCCAACAATACAACATAAGTAATTCTGCGACCGCAAAGTGGATATGCGAGTCGCAGAATTGGAACTTTGATCATAAAGTCGGGCAGAACTTCAAGCTGAAGTAAAAGGAAGAAAGTTGTCAACAATGCGATCGCAAAAGATCAATGCTAATCGCATTCTCATCGCAGATGCGGACAGAGTTTGAGGTGAAAAATCGAAGGGAATTGCGATCGTATTCTGCGATTGCAGAATCAATCTGCGGACCGCATTCTGAAATGCGATGGGACGGAGAAGTACTGGTGCAGTCTGCGATACAAGAGAACAATTCTGCGAACCGCATTCCTGTTATGCGACAGGAATGCGATCGCAGACAGCAAAGTCGGCCAGAAGTTAATTCAGTTCGCCTCGGTTTTTGGGCATCTATAAATAGTCTCTCTAGGGTTATGTGCAAGAGAGACTTGTCAGATTTCAAAGTGCCAAATAGTGCTTTTGGTTATTTTCAAATTGGGAGAGATTTTTGGGTGATCAAAACTTGGAAATCCATATTGTTGTAAGATGAATTTAACTCTTAGTATTTGTTCTTTAGTTTTCAACATGTGTAGCTAAATTTTAATACTGAGGTTGTGAACCCTAGATGGGTGAAATATTATTGAATAATTGATATTGCTTACAATTTCGAAAGAATCTTGATGTTTATTTATTTCTCGTTCTTAATTAAATCGTTAGTGGTTGCAAACATTAACGGGTGCCAATTTACGCTATTGAACCTTGGAAAAGGGAGGTAGGGTTTGGTAGAAATAAGTAACTACAATTCAAGGCTTTAACCCTTGTTTAACAAAATCACTTAGGAATAAGAGGATTTTAAGTTGGCGAGTGATTGGGTATTCATAATTTCGACTCTAATGTATTCGGGAGAATCATAAGAGGATACGTTATCGAAATATTGGAAAATATCGGATATCACACTAATAAGAACCAATTGCATATCAAGAGCGGAAGTTAATATCAACATCAATACATTCTACTACATTAGGGGGAGCACAACCTTAGTATCTCGACTTCATACATTTATTCAATTATTATTTTCAAGCTGCAATTATTAGTTTAATTTTCTTTACGTACTCTACATCAATTTATTTTATTTTGTTACTTGATCGAATTAAGACTAAGTGAAATATTACGTTAATCAGATATTCGTTTCATGCCTATTCCCTGTGGGATTCGACCCCAACCTAGGTGGGTTACTATATTTGACATCGATTGCTTACACTATTATTAAGGTGTAATTTGAGCGGATCACCAGCGGCCATCTTCATGGGCATGCACGGGATGGTGCAGGGCTTGGCCCCATTTCTTCCCATCATCAGTAGCATGTATGCATATGGCACAGGCATGGTGTTGATTTGCCTCAGGAATTCCAACCCCACTATCAACTCGAAGTCGTCTATGACCACCACCCGCAGGTTGAATTTTCCTTCAGAAGGACCAAGTTTCACTGGTACTTCTCTAGCTATTCCACCAACTGGTTGAGGGGCTGAGTTGATAGCCTTGACACGGCTTCTGCCCTTTCCTACAACTAGGCCAAGGCGCTCCACCTGAGTCGAGGCTAAATAGTTGTGGGTTGGACCCGTGTCTATCATCGCCCGAATGGGCTTGCCATTTACCTTCATCTCGACGAACATTAAGGTCCTCTCCTGTTTAGGAGGAGTCCTCTCATCAGCCTTCTTTTTCCCTTTTTTGTTGATTGGGCAGGGGTCCTTCTTCTTACGGATACCAGCACTGGTCCCTGCTAAGGCTTCAGAAAAAGAGCCAACAATTGCATTGAAGGCACCTACCGGCTCGGTCTGGCCTGTCAAGTTGTCCATGGTTTGTTGCATGGCAGTCACCCTGTCTGCCTCTTGTGCCCTGTGGGCTAAATCTTCATCATGCTCCTACTGGAGGCCCTCAAATTTCCCAAAAATTGTAGCTGCCTCTGTGGCTGCCGTTTGCCGGTCTCTTTCAGAGTCGCAGCTGATGTTTTCTATGTCAACTTCGGCCTGGTGCATCCTGCGATCTAGGTCGTCCAACCTTTGCACTAGGCTGGCCTTTAGGTCAGGCACCGTTTCCACGATGGGCCGTAATGCCTCAACCGTCTCCTCAAGGGTCGCGATGCGATCCCCGTGATTAACCATGGTCAGAAATGGTGGTAATTGCAATGTTATCCCTCGTCCGATGTCGAGCCTAAGCTCTGATACCAACTATTACGTTGCACCTTCCTGAGGTTCTTTGGAAGGGCAACGTAAGGCTAAGCAATCGATGTCAATACGATTGCTGTCCGCCAACTGAGGTCCCCTCCGTATGCTAGACTAGATTGTCAGTGCCGTACGGTAAAACCAATGTCGTGAGCAACTGAGAACAGTAGAGAGAATTGAGAAAGAAAGCTTGATTGCATAAATGAAAGCAATTGCATAAAAGCTACGTGGTGTCGAGGGGGAGAGACACTAGTACAGAGAATTGTTTGCTTGCTAGAAAGTTTTGAATGCTTGGTCCCCCCTAATAATGCTTGAAAAAAATAAACAAAAGTTACATGATTGACCTAAGAAAGCTGTAGAAACATACTAAAAGAAAATAAAGTAAATATATTCTATATTTACAATGAAAAGGACTTGGTCTTTTATAAGGTAGAAACAAGTCCGTTTGCAGCAACTTTGTCATTAGGATCAGGGTCCGCGTGCGCGGCGCTGTGGGCATCTGCCTGTGGCTGGGCGCTGGCGCGGGTGATACGCTCAAATTACACCTTAAGAAAAGTATAAGCGGTCGGTGTCAAATATAATAACCCAACAAGGTTGGGGTCGAATCCCACAGGGAATATGTGTGAAACGTTTATCTAATTAGTGTAATACTCGACTAACTCGTAATTCTATCAAGTAATTATAATAAAAATGAATGTTGAACGTAAGTGTAAATGAAAGCTCTTTGCAATATTGTGAAGGTGAATAATATGAATTAAAGAAACCAAGGTTGTGTCCCCCTTAATGTAGTATAATGCTCTTGATATTAATATTTGAATATTTCCAACGGAAAACTTTCTTGATATACAATTGATGCCTAATTACTACCCAATATTTTCCAATAGTTGGATAATATATCCTCTTTATGATTTTTCCAAATACAAAAGAGTTGTGATTAAGAACAATCAATTAATGCCAAATTAAAACCCACTTATTCCTAAGCGATTTTATTAAACAAGGTTTAAAGCCTTGAGTCTTTGTTATTTACTTCTACCAAATTCTATCCCACTTTTCCAAGCTAAGATAGAATAAATTGGCGTTCGTTAATGTTTGCAACCACTAACAATTGTTTGTAGAATAAGAAGTAAATAAATATCAATCTTCCATTAAATTCATATTCAATATCAAAATCTCAACAACATTATACCCATCTAGGGTTCACAACCTTAGCGTTTGGGCTTATCTACTCATGCTGAAAATTGAATAAGAAAGAATAGTAATTGTCATCATCTTACAAAATAGAAGGTAATTGATCCTAAAAGCTTCCAAGAATTCAAACTAGTTAATTGCCCGTACTTTGTACTCTCAATTATGACAAGATGTCCCTTACAAAACCCTATTAAACCTATTTATAGAGGCCCAAAACCTAAGGCGAAGTTCGGACTAATTTGCCCCTGCTATAATAATGCGGACCGCATTTCTGTCCAAAAACAGAAATGTGGACCGCAAATCTTCATCGACTGTCGCATATTTAACCCAAGAGTTTTGCCTTCATCGCATTGTGGTTTTGCAGTCCGCATGTTGATTATGCGATCGCAAAATGCGATCGCATTCTTCACCCTGATTTTCACCCAGAAACTCTGTTTGCGTTTGCGGTTTCACAGTGCTATTTTGCGGTTCGCATTCTTGTTTTGCGGTCGCATATGCGACCGCATTCTCGACATGAAGAAGTGCCCAGAGTTCTGTCCTTGTTTGCGATTTGTTTGTGAAATATGCGGTCCGCATGTTCTGTTTGCGACTGCATATTCACATATGCGATGCTGTTGATATCTTTTTTTATCTTCAGTTGACTTTTTGAGCTCTTTTTCGTGCTTTTGGATCCTTACACTCGATGTTCTGCAAATACACTAAAATTACATAAGTATCGGTAGAATTTGCACATAAAACAAGTTAAACTCTAAGCAAGTAGTATCAAAATGTGCCGAAATTACCCGGTACATCAACACCCCTAACTTAAACTCTTGCTTGTCCTCAAGCAACTAAAACGATACTATCCTAATCTAGACTCTACTTTTTAAACATGAAAGAATACTGACTATGGATGGTGTTTGTTGTTAGTATTTCAGGTATATCTCTTTGAATACTTTACCCTCCTTGAATCATCAGTATATTCAAGGACAACCAATCAGCTTATGAACTTTGAGCCTCAACAAAGTAACTAAAGGCTACCTTCAGCTGAATGCACTTGTGCTTTACTCAAAACTCAACTTTCTATCAACCTAGCAGTTTATGTGCCCTCACTGGAAAGAAAATCCCACTCTCACAACCTTTATCATAACACTACAAAGGGACTCAAATGCGAATACACTCACTCTCAGAACAAAATTTCAAGTGTCACCACATGCCATACCATATGCTTGCCCTTATTTTAATTCGTCACCTACTTTTAAGAACACTCGGTTGGAGATCACATAAGGACTTTGTAAGCTTGTAATGTAGGGTTAAGGAAGGGCAGGATATATATTTAGATATGAGTGACTACATCCTCCTTGAACACCAATTTCATTCTTCTTTCTTTTAACATTTCGCTTCTTTTCAACCCCATAGCCTCACTGGCATTTAGTTCCCAAAGTGGGCCTACCTTAAATACCTCTCTAATCTATTTCAGAGCTCCATTATTGTAAATACTTATATAACTCTTTTTTTTGGAGATTTCATAAATTAACATTTGCACTTTGAGGTATAAGCTCTCACCCTCACTTCACAGCCTTATCTATTTCCAATTTGACCCACACCCCCAACTTAGGCTTTTAGCCCTATTCTCAATGTTCAAGGAGGAACGGGTTCAAAAGAGATAGTTATTTTATGAACGGGAAAGGTTTCTAATGAGGAGGCCAAGGAAAAGGCTAAAAGGCTCAAATAGGGAACTAGTGATATTATTTATACACGAGTAGGCTAAAAAAGCTAAAAAGGTTTCATAAATAAACAAAGAATGCCTAAGATCCTCTCTCTAACTCAGTGCACTTATAATAAGCGTCGAAAAACCAACCGGGCAAGTTCTAGATGGCAGAAGCAACACAAGAAATATTCAAACAAAGGGCTCACACACGTTGGCACACAATCTGTTCGGTTAACATAGTTTACAGCGTTAGAGTTAACATTTGGTCACTCGAGGCTTTCCTCATGTATACATACACTACTCTAGGTGGACCTAGAGTTACAGAGTGAGCCTCAAGTTCACATGGCTGATTTGTTAACGATGGTATACTCTACACACAGATTCACATACTTGATAGTAAACAATTTCACCATCCCGGTCAATATATCTCATTTTAATAAACCCGATTCTACTATTACTCCCTTGAAAAAGAACCCGACAAAGAAAAAACAAGGGGATTTTATTGGCAAACTTCATTTCACTAACTATTTAAATATAACAGCATATATACATAAATCATTAATCATCACTACATATTACAGTTATCAATGTCACTAAACATGCCAGAAAATAGATCAAATACATAAATAAGGCTACCACCCCCAACCGAAATCATGCATTGTCCCCAATGCATAAGAAAAGAAGATAGAGTGCAAGAGGCTCCCTGGGGCGCATGTGCGCTAAGAGATTCAGTAGCCTAGGAATCCTCTGGAGCTGCAGGAGGGCTGTGAGACTGAACTAGAGCAGGTGGTGGGGCTGCTGAGCTGCTAGCTTTGCCCACTGGTGGCTGCATGGGCGAGGAGTCTGCAAGGGCGGCCACATCCGCTAGCGAGTGCTGTATGGCCCTCTCAATATCTGTGTGCTCTTCTTCCTCCACTGTTGGTGCCGCAATTGCTTTGCCCTTCTCCTTAGGGTCATCAGCCTCATCGGACCATGAACTTGCATCCTCTGACTCCTCCCCTTCTAACTCTGATGACTGCCCCGATGTCTCGTCATCAGTAACATCTACCGGTATCGGAGGAGCTGGAGGATGAGACACTTTGGCAGACGAAGGTGCAATGTCTGCCATTAGAGCAGTGAAGTTCAAGCCCAAGTTTGGTGCAGCAATGTCTGCACTCTAATCACCTTCTTTGGGGAGGAGAGATGCTATGTCGAACTCCACATGTTTTGGAGTTCGGTCTTCATGGATTTTACTTCCTCCCTCACCTGGGGTAAACTCCTAACCTCACCTCTTTCTATCTGTTCAACCCTAGACTCAAGTTTGTGCAAACGATCTCCGAACAATGTTTGTTGTTGTTGGAGAGCGGTCACTGACATTTGAATAGGAGTCAGGGCCTGTTTGATCAGGTGGGGTAGGGTTTTCAAGAGTTGGTCCACTTTGGCATTGGCGTGATGTGCAATTAGACCAAGTCTTGAAAGGGCTGGCATTGTTGAAGAAGATGGACCCGTGGTGGATGGGGGTGCAGTCTCTGCAGCAGCAGTGGAGGCTTCTGGATCTTGGGGAGATAGGAGATTTTGGGAGTCAATGTCCTGGATTGGGGTCTCTGTTGGGGCAGCAGAATCACTGATACGAGTGATATCGATATCCCTCGTTGACTTTCCGAGTTTGTCAGCTTGTGGCAAGAAAGGAACATTCACTTTCTTGCCAAAGGGTTATGATCAAACTCGGAAAGGGAAGTGATGTGGCACGCTGCGTTGCCCGGATGCCAATCTCCTGGAAAATGAGGCTCCCCACATCAATTTTAATACCGGCCATAATACATGCAATGAGAAGTGCTTTCTCAATGCTGATATCTGTTTCGTTTCTGGATGGTATTAAATGGGAGGTGATGACGTTTAGCCAAAATTTTCCCTCCCTTGTGAGGTCCTCTTTATAGATTTTCTTTCCAGGGTTAATCCAGGCAGGAGTCCCCTTGGCACGGACGCTATCCATCCACGTTCGTTTTCTCTGTTGGAGTACTTGGCATCGTACTCAGATGTGCCTTATTCCCAATCGGGTAAGTAGAGTTCATTAATATGCTTACTGTCGCAGAACACACTCTTTCCCCGAACGTGCACGATGCCAGTGACTATTCTGTTGCGCCTATGGTACCCCGTTCTTGAAGCTCCGTAAGATGCATAGAATTCCCGGACCATTGACTCATTGTATTCTTTAGGGTCCGTAGTGAAGTACTCCCATTTTCTCGTTTTGATGTTGTCGAGAATATGAGGGTACTAATCCTGCAAACGATTCAAACTCAACTTTTTCTCCCCCAAGATTTTCCTTTTAGTTAGCCCTTCCCTGAGCAATGTCCTGGAACCTTCAACCCCGAATCGAAGCTGAAGGTCATCTCCGCGTTTCCTTTTGGCCTCAACCACTAGATCAACTTCAGGCAAGCGGTCCTCCTCATCAGACTGGGAAGGGCTTGGCAACTTTGATTCCATTCTTACACGTTTGGGCGTGCTGTGGTAGGAGCGGATGATGGCCTTTTCTTTGCGGAGTGGTTTTGAGGTGCCATATCTACATGAGGGTAAAATGTAAGCGACGTTGTCATCAGTAGAGAAAATAAAAACAGGAAGAATCAACAAAGACTTATAGAAATGCGGCGTGGTTTGCGGTCGCAAATCCACTATGCGAACCGCAAACTCGTTGCATTCTTAGGTGTGCCAAGCCAGCTTTCATTCTATGGTGGAATATGCGAATCACATAACCACTATGCGAATCGCATAACCATCGCAGATTGTTCTTGTGCACAGGCATGTTTGCTGACCACAAATGCGATCGCATATCCACCGCAAAGTGAGATATGCGATCGCAAACTTACCGCAAACATTGCTCGTGCCAATCAAAATGTTCTGACCCTGTTTGCTGTGCCTTTGCGGTCCGCATAGCCATTATGTGATCGTAATGGCACCGCATTTATCGTCTTCCTTAGATATATAGGGTTTAGAGATGTGGTCGAATTGCGGTCCACATTTTGATTTTGTGGACCGCAAATACCCTTGGATACACAAGTATGTTCATCCCCCAAGAATTACAACCCTAGATTCCTGCCTTCATCCCCCTCAAAGTTCAAACAACTACATTGAACCACCAAACCTAACTTGCAAAATTAAAATTTAAAATATAGCAAAGGTAGTAGTTTAGTGGGTAAGCAAACATACCTAGGAAGAAGAATGGAGGATTTAGGACAACTTTTAATCAGCACTTCGATGTTTGGTAAGCTTGAAATTCAATTTTCCCCCGATGATGTCTATCGCTGTTCGTTCTCTGTTGTTTTCTCTCTCTCTCTCTCTCTCTCTCTCTCTCTTTTTTTTATACTAAATTGAAGGATTTAGAAGAGGAGGGAATGCGGACACGTACCTGTCAGTATGCGATGATTAAGTCATCGCATAGTGTAAATGCGAATCGTAAAGTAGGCTACCTCACCGCATTTATGTCATTGTTTTGAGCCAAACCTTCTGTCTCTGTTTGCAATGAGAATGCGGACCCCATAACGCAAATGCGATCCACAAAATGCTGTGCATCATCGCATTTATGACAGCTATGTTTATTCAACTTTCTGCTTCAGTTTGCGGCACAAATGCGGCTCGCATATTGATAATGCGATCGTATTTGTGTAGCATTTGTCACATTGTTGATTTTCTTCAGTTTCAAGAACTCCTTTTCAATTTTGTGTCCTTTTGTCAAACTCCTGCATTCCAAAACATCCTTCAAATAGCCCTAAGTACAACTATGCTATCAAAACTTAAATAAAGGTACAACAACAAGCCAAAGTAAATGTTACCACACATGGGTTGCCTCCCATGAAGCGCTTGATTTAACATCGTGGCACGACGAAGCTAGGACGCCTCTGAAATCATTCCATGGTTGGGCATGGACTGTCCTTTAGATCCAGCTGCTCTACCAAATGTTTCTCTCCATCTGCTCCCAAGTAGTGCTTAATTCTTTGACCGTTCACCTTGAAGGTTCGGAGTCCATCCTCCGATGCTAGTTCGACAGCTCCAAAGGGACAGACGTCGACAACTTTGAAAGGGCCTGACCATTTA
>MCJB01000723.1:0-16187 GCA_002018475.1 Nicotiana obtusifolia | reverse complement strand
GGGGGGGGGGGGGGAGGGCGTTCCCTTTAGGAGTTGGTCCTATTTGTGTTATTTGTGCTATGGGTATCAACGTGTACCTAAGGTGAAGAGTGTGTACATGGGTGTTTGTGTGGCAATTGACCAGATTAGACCTTAGGCTATTAATATGTCTTGAATCTTGGTTGTTTGTTATGTGAAACATGTAGTTTTATCATTGTCCACTCTGTTACTCTTATGTTATTGTTATGATTTTTGTAGATATTGTTATTGAGTCGTGGGCTATTATCTTATTATAATTTTGGTGCTGTTGTTTCGGTGATATTTTGGCACTTGGGCACGTGTTGTGCAGGTTGATTGTTGTGTTGTGAATGAGATGCGCATGCGACGACATAAGGGTGGCATTCCGTTGTTAATGTGCATGTGGCTAGATAAGGGTGGCTACTTAAGTGATGGGGCGACATAAGGGCAGCATTTCATTGATAACGTGCATGCGGCGACATAAAGGTAGCTTGTCGGGAATTGTTATGAGATATGCATACATACATACATATACATACATACATACATACATACATACCTACATATATATATATATACACACACACAAACGCACACATCCGGGGTGATTCTTGTTATTGTTCATGAGTTTGAAATGTGGGTTGATGTTCTAATCAAATTCTTGCTTTCGTTAAATGACTTTCCTTTGAGGTTTTACGAGTTGTTGGTGGAATTTGACATGTTATTACGTGGCCCCACGTAATAAAATGTTGAAAACACGGATTATTTTATATTAAGTTGTTGCATATTCTTCGTGGTGGTTAAAATTCGTTCTGTTATGCTTTTCATTGTCTGTTATATGTTGATATCTTGAAAATATTATTTTGATTAGTGAGTGTATGGACTTGAACCTCGTCACTACTCCACCGAGTTTAGTCTTGATACTTACTGGGTGCTGATTGTGGTGTACTCATACTACGCATCTGCACATTTTTTGTGAGGATCCAGGTACCTCAAATCGTGCTGGTCACTAGAGAGTCAAGCCAACGCTGTGAAGACTTCAATGTATACCTTTTGTTCTGCTCACAGGCCTCGGATTCACCTTCTATTGTTTCCTTACTACTATTTATTTTATTCCAAACGGTGTTATATTTTGAGATTTTCTGTGTACTCTTTGTAGAGACTATGAATCTGTATTACCGGATTTTGGAATGTATGACTATTGTATTCACTTTGTAGCTTTGTTATGGTATTTTCTAGCTTTTATTTAATGGTTAAGTTGGTTTAACCTGTTTGATCACATCATGTGTTGGGCTTACCTAGAGAGATTAGGTGTCATCACGATCCTTAAGGTGGCATTTTGAGTCGTGACAAGTTGGTATCAGAGCCCTAGGTTCTAATAAGTTGGTATTTTACCAACTTATCTCTTCCTGATACTTAGGCTTTTTTTATGATTTTGTTGAGAAACAAAGGCATTTATTGAGGTTTATTGGCTTATTTCAGGTATCAAGTGATTTAGACAAGATACGGAAGAAACCAAGTCAAAATATATTAAAATGAAAAAAAAAGACTGCTGCCAGACAATGCTCTTCGCAATCTCAAACATTGACATGCAATCGCAGAAGGCCAGGAAAGTATACATCGCGAACGCAGGGAAAATTCTGCGAATGCGATGAAGAAGCTGATCAGCGGCTGTCAAGTACCCTACGCGAACGCAATTTCTGGGTTGCGATCACAATGCTTTGCAACATTACTCTTCGCGATCGGAGGCCCGTTTTTGCAAACGCAATTTACAAATCTGGGCAGTTTTGGCATTTCATGTTTTTGACCCCAAAACCATTTAATACAAGATCCAGCTCATTTTTAAAATAAATATCTTTAGCTTATTTTCAGTCTCTTCACTAGAGAACACAAGTTTTGGAGCTAGGGTTCTTGCACACACACTTGGGACTTGAAGATTTGAAGCTTTTGGTTGAGAATTTCTTACCCATTTATGTTCATTTCTTCATTTCCTTGCTTTGTGTTGAATATCTATAAGTGTGTAATATTTTTTTTTCCAACACTTGAATCTTGTTTATGGAAATATTCATATTTAAAGTGTGGATCAAATATCTTGTTGTGCTTATGTATTGACGATTTTTATTTATACTGAAGTGAGTTATTGTTTCTTTTATTATTCTTGTTCTTTAATGTTTCCAAAAGGATTAGCTAACCCTAGGACTCGCTCATTTACTTCAAATTAATTTTGGGGAAGATAATTTGGGGTTGGGAAAGATTAATTAACAAGAACTTGAGGCTTTAACCCTCACTTTATAGATTCTACCTAGTGATAGGATTGAACTACTTGTAGCCATAACCGGGTGTGCTTAATATCTTAATTGTTTTAGGGATAATTCAATTAGGAAGTCTTGTTAGTCTTTGGAAGAAGCTAATATAGAATTATTACCCGAGGCTAATAAACATAAGCTCGCTCATATTTGTAAAACGTGAAATACATTGGATCATTAGTTGAGTGTAATTCCATTTGCATCCATGCTTGTAGCCATTGATCATTTCACTTGCTTTCTAGGTTAGTATATATTTTTGCAATTAGTTGTAGATATTTTCTCAAAACCTTTCTAAGTGTTTGGCTTAGCATAACAAGTGATAATTCTCTTAGACGCCTAATCGCCTATATATTATTCTCTGTGGGACTCGACCCAGACTCATAGTTGGGTAAATTAATCGATGCGACCGTGTCCATTTACTTTTTAGTAGTTGATTTGGACGTCATCAAAATTGGCGCCGTTGCTGGGGATAAATTTGGCGTATTTAGGTTTTTTGAGAAGTAAGCGTACGTGCTTTGGTCCAAACTTGTGAATATTTGTGTAATTATTTTTGTTATCTTGGTTTATTTTCTTTTTTGTTTCTTGTTTTTTTTCTTAGTTTTGAAAAATGTCATTGCCTAATGAAAATTGGTCGAATGGTATTTGTTCATACATTTATGACCCTTGTCCTTATTGTGGAGGACGACACTCGTGGCAAAATTGTTTAAATTCTCCCGGGGGCGGAATGTGCGCACAATCTCAAACCCATGAGTGGAGTTTTTGTGAAAAGTGTGGTGGTCAAAATGACCATTGGGATAATTGTGCTTATTTGTTCTTCCCTTCCCCAAACTCCTACTGTGATGAATCTACTTTTTGTGATAACAAGTATAGGGATATGGAAGTGGAAGAAGTTGAGCATGGTCAAAATGGAGTGTTCAAGCTTATGTTGGAATGCCTACTTGAAGGAGGAAACAAAGAGAAAAGTGCTTTGGAGGAGCTTTTGGAAAATAGTCTCCAAAATGATTTGGCGCTTGGAAGGTTGAACTCACAAATGAGAGAAATGCTTGAAGCTTTAGAGGTCCAAAAAGCCTCGGAAGTGAATGATAGCCAAGACCCTTCCATAGCGGTTGAAGCCAAAAATCTTTCTTTGGCACTTGGTCAAAATCAACAAGAACTCTCAAATTCTCAAAATGAGAGGATGGTGCTCATGTTGGAGGCCATTCTTGAAAATGAGGAGAAGCACAACTTGGCACTTAAGGACATGAAACAAGTTATAACTCAAAATGATGAGAGTATCCGCACTTTGAAAGGTCAAATGAAAATAATGACTGAGGCTCACTATGCCCACCAACTTGAGAGTGATGAAAGAGATCAAGAAGAGTCCGACTTTGAGGAAGAAAGTGAGCTTTATTTTGAGGAATCAAGAATTTAACATCCACCAACCAACTCCATATTTGTTGGTGATGCCAAGAAAAAAATAGAATTAGAGTCAACCATTGTTGTTGAAAAGATTGTTGAATTTGACTCTAGTTTGGGAGAAAAAGAGAACGTCAAAATCCCGAAAAAGTTGTAAGTTGGGAGGTTATTGTCACATTCCAAGTATTTCTCGACATTGGAATTGTGTGGTGATATGGGAATTGAACTATACGATTCAATGAGGGATTGCAAAGGGGAGAAGCAAAAGCCATACATCTTGCAATTTGAAAGTACACGAAGGCAAAATGACATTCCGCACATGAAAGCCAAGAAATGCAAGATGAAGTAAATGGTATTTGGCTTGATCATCTACATACCACCCCCCGTTGCTCGTGGCCACAAGCTTAAGTCCAAGTTAGGTGGCCAATTCATATCGTCCAAGTGGCGAGAAAAGTGGTAAAGTTGATTCGCGTCGTGCCATGACGTTAAATGCGGCGCTTGGTGGGAGGCAACTCATCGTTCTAAAATTTTTAGTCATTTTTAAAATTTTCTTTTTTAGAATAGCTTAGTATATTATTTTTGACTAATTTGCCAAGTTTCACAATTTTTGGAGTTGATTTGAGCAGATTAGGGTGACCGGACATCCAAAAAAAAAAAAACAGTAGCTGATGAAAACTGCAGGAAACTGTTGCACTTCGCGATCGCATAAAAAGCTCTGCGTTCGCGCAAAATAACATTTTGCTATCCTAACGCGATCGCAATAAAAGAAACGCGGTCACATATTTTTGGTAAGTTTGTTTTGCGCGAACGCTGGTATTGACACACGATCGCGGTAGGTAAATTCTGAACATTTAAACACCGGAAATAATAAAGGACACCCAGTTTTCCCTAAACAAAGAAACGACTATCTCCTACTCCCCTAACCCCTGGAAACCATCTCCAATACTCCTTATACTTCAATTTCATTGCATCACTCACTTGTAATCCTCAAGGTAAGTGGATTTCTCCCTTAACTCTCATTTTTCCAATTCTTATTGTGAAATAGTAGAAGGGAAGCCATATTGTGAAAGTTTTAGGGCTTGAGTTTTATTTTCTTTGTCAAATGAGAATGTTGTGTGCTTTGCGTTCTTGGTTGCTGTGAGAGATTGGTTAAGAGTTTGAGTGAGGTTCTATGAAATTTCAAGGTAAAAATTCATGTGTTGATGGTGTGAACTTGCTAAGAAAATTAGGGCACACGATCTGTTTGATGAAATTTCCAAATGAGCTGTTATTGGGCAAGGAAGAAGACCCTCGCGATAGGGATGCCCCATTCCGCGATCACGTAGGTCGAATTCTGTTAAGAACCAATATTGTTCATCGCGATTGCGAGTACTGTTCTGCGATCGCATAGCATTATTTCAGCTGGAAAACCGATTGTTCTTTGCGATCGCGTGCCCAGTTCCGCGATTGAGATTCAATGAAGACGAGATAGCAAAACAGAAGCTTCACCATTTCTGATACTAAGGATTTTTAATCGCTTTATTTGGCCTAAATACCTCCTAATACAATGCTCTAAGTGGTCATATAGGAGTTTAACATGTTTACTCCATTTGTAGGTACTTTGAGCTTGAAAATGGCTTTGGAATAAAATGAAAATGTTCAAGAATATGTCGAATAACTTGCCGAAGAGGAGTACTTTGATTGGGACATATTCTCATCACTAAGATGTTCCCACCGCTACGACAAACAGTTGTGTAGAAGCATGGTTAAGGAAAAAGGCTTTCTCTTGACCGACCTTGAAGGTCGATGGCCCGAGTTCGATGGAAGATTAGTATCGAGTGGATGGATTTGCTTTGCAGAAGAGCCCATAACAGCCAATCGTAAAGTGATAAGAGAATTTTATGCAAATGCTGTGGAGATTGACTTTACGAATGACATGGTTGTTACTGTCAGGGGCAAGCAAGTCCGCTTTGATCCAGAACCGATAAATACGTATTACAATCTTCCCAATACTGACATCCAGGTGTACAGGGACAGAGCTAAAGACTTGGGCACATAGTAGTTTGTGGACCATTTGCACGGTGGAAAGATGTCGAACTGGATAAGAAATCACTCAAGGATCGAGTCTTCTGAGTTCACTGCTGAGGCCAAGACTTGGCTCTCCATTATCTGTGCTCGAGTCATGCCTTCACATAATGAGACTGAGGATACAGTTGAGAAGGCAAGGGTAATCTGCGCGATCATAGAGGGCACAGCAATGAATGTGGGACAACTTATTGTTGATTAGATAACAGAAGTTGTTGCGGAGAGGACTAAGAGTTTATTCTTCCCGTCCCTGATCACTCATTTATGCTATGAGGTAGGGGTGGAGAAGAGGCCTACAGAGAAGGAAAAGAATCCAGAGAAGCTCATTCATCCATTGCTGAACAAAGGGAGCAGGGAATGCACAGAAGAAAAGAATGACTGATGTAGCATCTCCCTCATTTGGCCAGTTTCCTGACACCATCACTAAGATGTTCGATTCTCCTGCAGATGCCACAGAGACTTGTACTGCTATTGTACCACTTGGGTAGGGACCCCTCACACTCAGGTATATCTCTTGCCAGGTCTATGGCATGGAGACACAGGTCCGCCAGCTTGTAGCTGGTCTCCCTTCTGGACCATCTGGTGAGAGCACGTCTGCAGGTCCAGTTGGCCAAGGAAAGGTTCAACTTTGTCAGATCTTGCTAAGGAGCAACAAGCCATTAAAGCCAAATTGGGTAAGATTGAGCGGAGGCAGCTGAAGCAGAGAGAACATGAAAATAAGAAAAGCAAGTTCTTGACAAATATGATGAGCACATTGAGGAAATTTTGTGGATCAGATGACAGCGACGAGGATGACTTGGAACTCACAGTTCCCAGTACCTACATCTCGGAGTGATGCAGTTTCAAGGAGCACCTGTTTCATTTTTTCTTGTTTTGTTTTTTTTTTTTGGGGTAAATATGATTTTTATTGATATTAAATAAGCTTAATTACAATATCGGAGGGGGGCATGAACCTTACCTCCCCCAAAAAGTACATGTACCTTGCCTTTCTACTAAAGGTATCTTGATAATGATATGAAGTTAGCTGATGTTTGGGTGTGCCTAAAAGTGTATGGTTTGTCAGACTTATCGTGATGTAATGATCATCTATCTTATATAATTGATCGTTGATCATATGTACCAAAGCAGTGAGAAATAAATCTAGGTCGACTGTACAAAAAAAGTCTATTCCTACTTTTACTGCTTGATTGAAGGCTATATTTCCTGTCCACTTAGTTTGACAGAGGCTTGGAGTTCCCTGGATTTCATGTGTCCTGATAGAGTGGAGTTCCCCTTTGTTTTGGCACTCTTGATGATGTCCGGCAGGAGTCAGCCATTTAATGAAGTATTGACAATGATGTTTTTTGTTAATTGGATCTTGCTCTTCCTACTAATGCTGCTGATGTTTGTTACTGCCTGTGTTGTTGTTGTTGAGTCCATTGTTGATGTAGCTGTTTGATGTTGCTGCCTCTGTTGGATCTTTGCCGCTGCTTCCAAGTGTGCTGTTGTTGATTGCTGTTACTGTTGTAAATGTTGCTGTAGTTTGTGCTGATTCTGGTATCCTGTTTCTTCTGCTGCAAGGGGGCTGGTGTGGGAAGGTCTGTTGCTTGTGATGTCTGCTCCTTGTGCTTCTTTTGTGCTTGTGATGATTTGGTGTATTGTGCTTATGTTCTTCCTGCTGCTGCTGCTGGTTTATGGCTTTGATTTTGGTGCTTGAGTTTCTGTTGTTACATATTGTTTTGTGATTGATGTGTCTGCTGGATGATGCTACTTCTACAATTACATTGAGAGTGTTTATGTGAGCTGTGATGTTTCTAGTTTCCTTTGCTGATGTGATCCTTGTTAAAGTTGATGTTGACTGTGTTGGTGATGCTGTTTTGCTGCTTCTTCTGTTGCTTGTGATGTGTTTGTGTTGTCTGCTGGTGTATGGTCTGTTAGCTATGAAGGTGGTGAGTGCACTGCTTGGACTGCCTGCTACATTTGTGCTGAGATGACTGAGTTGCTTGATGAAAGTATGGCTAGAAGATTGAGTGTCAATTTTGTTATTGACTCTTGTGTTGACTGTGAGGTTGATTTTGAAAGTTCTATTGTTTGCATTGCTGCTGTATTTGCTGATTACACTGATGATTCTGCTGCTTCTGGTGCTGCCATATATGATCGGTCGAATGATAATCCAGAGAAAGGTGCCTGAATTGGTGTGGTGTTTGTGTTTGAGGAGTTTGACGTTCCAAAGTAAAAAATTATTGTTATAGGAACATGGTGATTGATGCAATTGAGTTAGATTGAGCACTAGTAGTGCTAATACCACACAACTCAATTGCGCCAATAACCTGTTCCTATATGTGCAGTTGCATCTGGTGCTGATATATAGAGATTGATGCATTGTTTCTGTCCATTGCTGATATTTAAGTCTCCTTTGTGTTCTGCTGCTGCTGAATTTGCTGAAGTTATTACTGAGATTGCTGCATTGATGCTCCTTGTTTCTGATTCCACTGCATTTGTTATTGAGCTGGATGACCTTTGCATTGTATGGTTGTTTTGTTGCTTTGGTGCCTAATGACTGCCTGATTTGCCTGTCTGTTTGTCTCCTTTTCCTCCTTACTGTTTCTGCTTCAGGTGTGCCTAATGTTAAGGCATAGCCTTTCTGCAACTGTGTGTGCCAGTAGTCCTGCAAAAGAGAGGAACAGAGGTGATGGGGGTGTTGCAGCTTGAGTTGTTTTCTCCTTGTGCTATGTCTGTTATACATCCCTTTCTGTATCTGGTGTAGCACTTTGTTTTGCAGTGTTTTTCTGCTGTATGTCCTGCTATTCTGATCTGTTCTTTTGTCAACAAACTGGCAGTGAAGTTGCTGCATGTTTGTGCTATTTTGCTGCTGGTGCAGTTTGTTCCATTGTTGCATTGAGTCTGCCTTGCCATGTTTTGTTTTTCTGCTGTTGCTGTTGCCCTGTTGCTGGACCATGTTACTACTGCTGGAATTGTTGCTTCTTCTGCTAGTTTTGGCTTCCTTGATGTGTTCAGTTACTGTTGATCCCTGCGAATGTGGTTGGTATTGTTGAGCAGTGTGTGTGCTGTTTGTTGATCCATGTATCACATCCCTGATGCTGCAAACTGTCCCTGGCTGCTAATCCTTGTTATTTGCATTCTTTGTTCTGCTTTGTTTCCTCCAGCATTTTCCCTGCTGATCTGGGATGTCCATTGTCCTACACATGAGAAAAAGCTGATTAGTGGTTAAGATGATCAGTAATTTATTGCTATTGAACTTCCTGCCATTTTGTTTGCTTTGCACAAGTTTGCAGGATTCATGTCTTGTTGGGCTCTGATGTAGTGCGTAGCTTTTCATTTGGCTAGTTTCACTCTTATGTATAGACATTGCTTTTTGTCTGCATTTAGGATTTTCCTGCCTGCTGAGTCAAGTTGACTGAAGTGGTGACATTCTATTCTTCCAAAGTCAAGTGCATAGTTCGCAAGGTGGTCCGCCAGCTTGTTTCCTTCCCTATATGTGTGTGATACCATTAGAACCAGAGAATCTTTAAGTTGGAGGATTTCCTCAATTTGGTCCGCTATGCACCAGGGTGGCTTCCATATTCCATTGATGATGTTGTTTAGAAGCATGGAATCCGTTTGTAGCCATATATTGGAGTAGCATTGTGTGCTGCAGAATCTTAAGGCTTCTTGAATGGCTGTTGTTTCTGCCACTGTGTTTGTTCCCTTCATGCATTTCGTGCCAAGGGCATATAGTAATTCCCCTGTTTTATTTCTCACTCAAAAACCTATTGAACTTCTTCCTGGGTTTCCTTTTGATGCTCCATCTGTATTGATCTTTATCCATCCCGACAAAGGAAATTCCCAGTAGACTGTTTTGTAGCTTAATCTTGGGGTGTAGTTCTCAAGCATGTGTATGAGGTCCTGCCATTTGTGTGGAGCGTTGATTCCTGGCTTTCTGGTGTGGACTAGTGCTTGTAGTGTTGTGGAGATTTGGTAGATTACTCTACCAGTTGTGACTGGTTCCCCATGTTTGCAACTGTTTCTTCTTTTCCATAGTTCCCATACAATGCATGATGGGAACGCCTACATTATTGGCTTCAGTCTGCTGATTGTTTGCATTGTCCAGCATCTTGTTATTGCTTGATGAAATTTTATGCCCTCTATCGAGATTCCTGCTCTTTGTAGGAAGTATTTCCAAACCTTAGTGGCAGTGTTCGAGGTGTAGAAGAGATGTATCATGTTTTCTTCCTTTGGTTCAGTGCAGCACCAGCATTTTGAAGGCAGTTGGTATCCCCATCTTTTCAGAATGTCATCTAGTGGTAGTTTTGCCCTCCAGACTCTCCACATGAAGAAAGTAATTTTGAAAGGGAGTCCCTTTACCCAAATCATCTCATATGCTCTTCTAGGATCTTCTCTTTTCCTGAGGTATTCCCATGCAGTTTTGACTGTGAACTGACCTTGTTCTTGAAGCATCCAGTATGGTGTGTCCAGAGTGTCTTCCATTCTTGGAGGTTTTATTGAGGTGATTATGTGCTCCACCATTTCCTGTGGCAAGTGTTCTGATAGTTGCTGCATGTTCCAGCTTCCATTCTGAGTATAGTGCTCCTTCTCTAGTCCAGTTGTCGTACCAGAAGAGTGAGGATCCCATTTTGAGTTGCCAGGCAATTTGATGTTCAATGATCTCTCTGCATTCTATTATTTTCTTCCAGACTTGTGATCCTCTCTTCCATGGAACAGTTACTGCATTGTGTTTCTTGCAGTATTTTTGTGTCATGAATGCACTCCAGAGACTTGGCTTGGTTCTAAAATTCCACCAAAGTTTGCAAAAGAGGGCCTTTGATGTGTCATGAAGAGATCTGAATCCTGCACCTCCTTCCTCCTGGGGTAGACATAGATTGTTCCAGGATGACCAGTGTCTACTGGTGCCTCCTATTGTGCTACTCCAGAAGAATTATGCAAAAAGCTTCTGTATGTTGTTTATTACTTGTTTGGGGGGATTCACTGGTGATAGTAGATGCACCGGCATACTTTGCAAAACATGTTTGATCAAGATGGCTCTACCTCCTATGGAGAGTAGCTTTCCTCTCCAGGATTGCAGTCTGTCCTGTATCTTGTTCACGATGTCTTAGTAGTATATGATTCTTTTCCTTGAGTAAAAAAGCAAGATAGGTGAAAGGGAAGTTTTGTCTCCCAATTCCTGTGATTCTTTCTGTTCTTGTTACTGCCTCTGAGCTAGCTGAGTGATGCGTGTAGATAGCAGACTTGTTTCTATTAATTAGCTGACCTGAAGCTGCTTCATATGCTTTCAGTGTTTCCATTACCAGGTGTAGTGAATTAGCCTTTGATGATGTGAAAATGATCATGTCATCTGCATAGGATGGATGATTGATTCTTGGACTTCTCTTTGGCATTCCAAAGCTTTTGAAGCAAGGGTTTTGATGGAGTGCATTTAGCCCCTTTAAGAGTGCTTCAGCAGCAATGATGAATATTGTGGGTGATAAGGGGTCTCCTTGTTTGACGCCCCTTGTTGACTTGAAAAATCCATGAGGTTGGCCATTGATGAGGACTGAATACTAGTTGTTGCCCACAATGTCAAGGATCATGCCGATGAAGGTTTCACTGAAGCCCATTTTCCTGAGAACTTTGCTTATATATAACCAAGATATTCTGTCAAATGCCTTGGTCATATCCAGCTTAATCACTACGTTTGGACCTGCTTTTATTCTTTTCCCAATGTCAGCGATGATTTCCTGCGCAAGTAGGACATCTTCTACTATTGTTCTGCCCTTCACAAAACCAGCTTGTTCATGGGAGATTAGAGATGGTAGAATAACCAACATCCTTTCATGTATGATTCTCGAGAAGATTTTATTGATGAAGTTACTAAGGCTTATTGGTCGCAAATCAGAGAATGTCTCTACCTCCTTCTTCTTTGGTATAAGGACCAGATTTGTGTGTGTTATGCTTTTGGGCAGTTGTCTTCCTGAGAAGAAAGTTGTGACCATGTTTTGTATGTCTGCTCCTATGATTTCCCAACAGGTGTGATAGAAAG
The DNA here is from genome assembly GCA_002018475.1 of Nicotiana obtusifolia. NCBI lineage: Eukaryota > Viridiplantae > Streptophyta > Magnoliopsida > Solanales > Solanaceae > Nicotiana > Nicotiana obtusifolia. The sequence goes on along the minus strand of MCJB01000723.1, from coordinate 4,409 downwards.
CGCCTGTGAATCCATCTGGACCTCCTGCACTGTCTTTATTTAAGCTGAAGACTGCTTGTTTGATTTCTTCTTTTGATGGAAGCCTGGTCAGCTCTGCATTTTGATGTGGTTCTATCACTTGCTGGATGTTCTCCAAGATTCTGAAGTCTGTGGGAGTAGCTTTCTCAGTGAATTGATCCTTGTAGAACGAAATGGCTTCCTCCACAATTTGTTCCTGTTCTTCTAGCCAGATGCCAGCATTGTTTTGAATTCTTCTTAACTGTAACCTTTTCCTTTTTCCATTGACTTGAGCATGAAAAAATTTTGTATTTCTATCTCCATCTTTGAACCAGGCCATTCCTGCTTTTTGTTTCCAGAATTGTTCTTCAATAGCTAGATGCCTGATCATTTGTGCTTGTACCTTTTGTAGTCATTCTCTGTTTTGCGCAGTAGGACTCTCTTCAAACTATTTTTCATGGACTAGAACCACTTCCTCCATGCTTGCTATATTCTGGAAGATATCACAAAAAGTAGCCTTGCTCCAGAGGGATATTTTTAGCTTGTAGCTGAAAATGATAAATGGATCTCCATGGAAGTCTGCTTGCCAATTCTCCCTTACTACTGATTCAAAAGTATTTTGCTTGATCTAGAAATGAGGAATTTGAAAGGCTTCTTGATTGTTTTTGGGTTTTGATCAAATTGTATCAGTAATGGGCTGTGATCTGATCCAATCTTGGGAAGATGTGTGACTTCTATTGTTGGAAATACTTGCTGTATCATTTGGTTTGCTAAGCATCTGTCGAGCCTTTTGAAGATCCATTCCTCATCTGCTCTCCCATTCCACCAAGTGAAAATACTTCCTTTGAATCCCAGGTCTGTTAGGCAGCTGATGTTGATGCAATGATCAAAGTCGTCCACTTCATTGAAGGGGACAGGGAGGCCTCCATACTTCTCTTCCTGATCACACATAACATTGAAGTCACCTCCCACTATCCAAGGACTTGTGATTGCTTGGGATAGATCAAAGATTGAATCCCAGAGTTCTATTCTTTCAACTTGAGTGCACTTGGCATAGACAAGTGTGATAATCATTTCCATCTTCATCACTGTGTTAAAGAGTTTCAGAGTGAGTTGTTGAGTTAAGTTTGAGAGTAGTGTGACCTCATAAGCATTGTCAATAAAAACCCATATTTTGTTTGACACATTTGCTATTGCTTGTGTCGTTGATGTTTGGTGTAAAACATATATATTTCTATGTAAAACACCTCATATTTGGTCTTTGTGTTATGAAATTGGGATGTTAATTGCTTCTATTCATGTTAAATTAATGTGTTTTTATGTGTAGGAATGAGTCGGGAGCAATTAGGGGCGAAACGAGCAAGAAAGGAGCCAAAATGAGATGAAAGCGGACAAAGAGGCATTGGGCGCCACGGCAGCGCCTGGCACCACCTGTGGCGCTGGAGGCAGAACATGGAAAGAAGTCACTGGACGCAGCGCCCTGGGGGGCGCCTGGCGCCAGCCAGGGCGCCGACTTCGGGAAATCGTCCTAGTCCGTCTAGGAGTCCACTATTTCGACCCTAACCCTTTCCAACACCTATATAAACACCTCCAAACCCAATAGGAAGGGGAGAACGTGTTTTGGAGTCAAGAACGCCACGGAACTGTCACGACCCGCCCGGCGAGCCCGCAACACGGGCACCGGACCTTGCTTGCAGAGTACCGGCAAACCCTTCATCACAGCTAATTTATTTTCTCTGCTTTCTATCTTATTATTTCAAACAAAAAGATTATTTAATTAGATCTTTCATTGGAGACACACTTCGTGCACATACATACATACATATATCCGTGGAACGCATTACTGTGTTTTAGGCATAAGATTTACAAAACGTGTACACACCCTGACACCTGTTCATACATAATCAACATTTGTCTATACACTACTGACATTGTCTATTGAGCCTCTACAAGAACAGACATTAAACACCCTATGTCGGAACAGGGCCCCGACATGCCCAAAATGTCTACACAAAATGCATACCAAAATGTAGCAAGTCCGAAGGATGAATCTTGCTATGTTTGCTGAACTGGCAGCCTACTGAGGTGGGGGAGCTCCGTCTGTCAATCTATTAGGACCTGCAGCATGATATGCAGCGTCAATAAAATAAAGGACGTCAGTACAGAAAATGTATTGAGTATGTAAAACAGGAAACACAATATAAGAGAGCAGCAGTATAAGCATCAGGATAGAAACATATGGCTCGTAGCAAAGAAATTGCCTCTGAGGGTAGCTAACCATGACACATTGTAATATTTATGTCTAATTACGTACTTCTATGACATTGTCATTATATTGCCTATTTCCATCATTACAGTATTATACTTTTACCCTTGCGAGTTTGCCATTGTCATGTACGTTTATTGTTACCGGGTGTATTGCGTAATCGTACCTTAACCCACTATCAGCGCCTCTGTGGGCTTGTCAGTTTCATATACATTTACTGTTACCGAACCGTTTACCTACACGTTACCACACAATCACGTACGCCTCCATGGGCTCTTCATTATCATCTCATAGCATGCCTTACCCGGCCGTACTAGGCTCGGTCATAACATATGCCTCTGTGGGCTCATACCCGGCCATACTAGGCTCGGTCATAACATATGCCTCTGTGGGCTCATTCATACCTGGCCATACTTGGCTCGGTCATAACATATACCTTCGTGGGCTCATACCCGGCCATACTAGGCTCGGTCATACGAATTCAATCATACACATATATATATACACGTAATACGTTGCGAGCTTATTTATGAACTTGTGTTCTCGACTTGTTACATTTATTATCCCTTCCTTCTCGTGTAATTAAGAATATTCCTTTTTAACACAACAGTTATAAGACTCAAGGATTTCCGTCAACATTGTTACCATGAAGCAAGAATAATCATTGCATAGAGGGGGAAACAACATAAGCAACCCTAGCTTCTAAGAATAGAATGTTCTTTGGGGCTCATTCGAGGCATTGTATTCAATAGGAATCGTGCAAAAGAAAGAACGATATAGTCTCACATACCTGGTACTTATTGCGTCGGTTCTCAAGCTACGCAATTTGCCACAATTCTTTAATCTACAATTAAAGAATAGCTCAATGATTACTCACTACGCGTGATAGCTATCATTAACCACAATCTCCTAAATTCATGTGGTGGTTCTCTACACCCTTCCTCCCCTAACCCTCATCAAACGTATTTACAGCACATGCAACCTAATTACAACCCCTAATAATCATGACCCATTCCGTTTAACCCCGCTCATTTCGATTTCATGGCTTCTAGTTATACTCCCATAAGTTCTTGCAGACATGCAACCCCCTATCATGAATGTTTAAGGGAAAACCACATGAAAGGGAGTATTAACTTACCTTGCATGTGAATTATTTGACTCTCTTCTTCGATTCCTCAATTTCTAGGTCTTTACCTCCAATGGGGTTCATAGGAGAGGGGAAACTCAACTAGGGTTTCCTTTAGCTCTTCAATTTCTTGCTTCCCTTCTTCAATTTAGAGTTTGGAAGAGAGGGATTTGGTTGTTCTGATGTGAGGGCTTTGAGAGGGGTCGTTTGGGGCTTTCTACTATGCTTGGACTCAGAAAAATGAAGAAGGGACGGGTTTGGGTCCCTTTTATAGGCCTGGCAATAAGTGGCACACGTACCTGACAATTTCAGGTTTGCTATCGCATACCCACCGCAAACAGGGTATGCGGTTCGCATTTTGGTCGCAAATCTCACCCCAGAAATCTGTTCCATTATGCGACACAGAAGGGCCAGATTTGCAGTTTGCATTTTCAACAATGCGATCGCATTCTGGTCGCATTTTAGACATTGATTCAGCCCAGAACTCTATTCCATTCTGTGATGGAGGGTGTCATATTTGCGGTCCGCATTTGCGCTATGCGGTCCGCATGCTGGCCGCATATTTGACACAATTTCAGCCCAGAACTCTGTCGCAGTTTGCGACCTTGATGTTGGATATGCGGTCCGCATTTGTGCTTTGCGGTCCGCATATCTAGCTATGCGACACCTTTGTTCTTTTTCTTAACTTTAAACCATTTTTCGGGTTCTTGGGTCCTCCTATGTGAGCTATTTCACAGTGTATTTTAATGTACGAGTTTTACGGGTTGTAACACTCTCCCCCCCTTAGGAACATTCGTCCCCGAATGTATGGATCTATGAAAGGTAATACCGTAGGGGGGAAAAGGGGTTTCAGCTTTTATAGGCTTCGTTCGGACGCCATTGATGATGCAATATAAAAAGCGAAAACAAGAAAACAAAGATAGAAGTAAGACGCTCAATGAACTATCAAGACAACAAGTACGAACTAGTCTACTTACCTTCTTGATGAAGTCACGGAGTACCTATGCTATACGAACAACC
>MCJB01000721.1:14189-25293 GCA_002018475.1 Nicotiana obtusifolia | reverse complement strand
GACTTACGTTCTCTCTTATCGTTCGAACATAGCATTTAATTCTCACATCAATTGTGCTGATCAAACAACACACTTGCAACCAAACGTTGACATATAGAATCTCCTATAATAGGAGGGAATCAATGTAAGCTTCCTTAGCTTCTAAGAATAGAGTATACTTTTGGGGCTTCTTTGAGACATTGTATAGAACAGGAATCGTGCAAAAGAAAGAACGTTATAGTCTTACATACCTGGTGCGTATATACTTAGCTTCCGCTTCCAAGCTTATGGAAGAGCATTCAATCCTTTAATCTACAATTAGGAACACCCCAATTGTTACTTCATAGATACCACTATTCTTATTCTTAATTCCTGAAGTTCATGAGATGTTTTCCCTAAATCTCTTCCCTCTTAGACTTAATAAGCATTTCTATGACACATGCAATTCAAGATTGTTCATGACCCACTCAGGGTGGTGTTTAACTTAGACCCATAACTTCCATTCCCAATTTCATGGATTCTTACATGCATGCATTGGGTCTTCAAGAATTTCTAAGAGAATGGGTGAAGGAACTTACCTTGCATGTTGATTAGCCTAGCTTCCTTTCTTGGTTCTTCAATTTCTAAGTTTTGCCTTTGATTTGGGTTTGCAAAAGACAAGCTCCAGCTAGGGCTTCTTCTTTACTTCTTCAGTTTTATGCTTTCCTTCTTCAATTTCTTGTGTTTGGATGAAGAGGAATTAATTGGGGGTCATGGGTTCTTGAGAGATGTTCTTAGGGAGCTTTCTGATATTTTGGGTCTTATAAAAATGAAGAATGAACGAGTTAAAGCCCCTTTTATAGGTCAAAGAATCAGAAATTCAATTGTACATTGTCAAATTCGCGACGTGGGGGAGGGATTTTGCGGTTCGCTTTTTGGTTTCGCAGACCGCTTTTTGGTCGCAAAACACGACCCAAGTTTCTGTTTCAGTTCGTGATGGGGGGGGGTCAGTTTCGCGGTTCGCTTTTCCATTTTGCGAACCGCGTTTCTGTCGCGTTTCTCGCCTGGGCTTACTGTCCGTGTTCGCGATGGCCTTGTTGATTTCGCGAACCGCTTTTCCCATTTCGCGGTTCGCTTTTCCATTTTGCGAACCGCGTTTCTGTCGCGTTTCTCGCCTGGGCTTACTGTCCGTGTTCGCGATGGCCTTGTTGATTTTGCAAACCGCTTTTCCCATTTCGCGGTTCGCTTTCCTTCACTTTGCCGTCGCTTTTTCGACAAGAAGCCAACCCAGGCTTCTGCCTCACTTCGCGATAGATTCGCGATCCGCATGTGTGTTTCGCGGATCGCGTTTTTGACATTGGGAACGCTTTTTGTCCCTTTTATTCTTTTCCTTATTATTTTCAACACTTTTCAATATTTCTCTTACTCTTAGGCCCATACACACTTGCCACATCACGGCACAATCAAGTAGGCGAATTTATGGGGTATCACATAATCAATGCCTCAGAGCGGAACCGATAGCGCCTGAATCTGCACACATGGTGTAGGGAGTAATGTGAGTACTTCCAACTCAGTGAGTAATACACATAAATAATGACTGAAAGTAAGAAAACACATAATGCACAAGGCAATCCATAATGAAGTAATGAAACATCAGTGAAATAGTAAACCAGTGTAAATTCAAGTAGCAACTCCTTTCAACAAGTAAAACATGTGCATCTTTCAAGTAAATAACGTGAAGTAAAAGAAAACACTTTAAAACTGCCCCTCGGGCTCAGAGTCATCCAAAAACACGCCCCTCGGGCAATATTATTTAAAATAGTAAAATCTTTCAAACTCCGGTTACCAGTTTTCATTGTTACCAACTGTAACCTATAGTTGTCATTGTTACCAAATGTATTATCTCTGGTTACCGTTGTCATTGTTACCAACTGTAACCTACAGTTGTCATTGTTACCAACTGTATCATCTACCCATCCCCGGTTATCAGTTGTCATTGTTACCAACTGTAACCTACAGTTGTCATTGTTACCAACTGCAATTATCATAATGGGTACACTGCGCTCACTGTGGGTGGTTCAGACTCCGGGAGGGGTTTCTTATGGCCCAAGCGCTATATCATATCTCGTGGCGGTGTGCCACCCGATACATTTCAAAATCATTTGAAAACATCATTTGGTTTTCAAAACTGAGTTCAAATAATGATTCAAATCATTAACAAATACCCCCGAAGGGTTTACATAACCGGCATGAAGCCCAAATATGATTTCAGTAAACAGTGATAAATTACCCCTGAAGGGTTCACATAACCGGCGCGAAGCCCAAATATGGCTGGAGGCCCAAATATTTATATTATCAAATCAGTTCCAATCAAATAGGTAGTAAAAATCATCAATAGGGATGGACCAAGTCACAATCCCCAGTAGTAAACGACCCCAAGCTCATCATCGAGAGTGTGCCTTACTTCAATATAGCACTACGATGTGCAATCCGGGGTTTCAAACCCTCAGAGCATCATTTACGATCATTACTCACCTCAAACCGGCTAAATCCTTAGCCCGCGACGCCTTTGCCCTTTGAATTGGCCTCCATGTGCGTCGAATCTATTCAAATTGAGAATAACTACGTCACATTATGCTATGGGGACAAAGCCCAAGCGAAAATAATCAAAATTACTAGGAAATCCTGAAATTAGCAAAACCCGAGCCCCGGGCCCACTTCTCAAAATTCAGAAATTATCACCCCAACGGGTTCCTAATCTCCTCACGAGTTCAACCATATAAAATTTGTCGAATTCCGACACCGGATCGACCTCTAACCCTCACACCTAAGCCTTAAGGTTTTCCACAATTTTTCTCAACTTAAATCACCAATTAATTGCTAAAAATAGTGATAAACTGAGGTAATTCCTCCAAAATCGAGTTAGGAATACTTACCCCGATGTTTCTCTTGGAAATCCTCCAAGAATCGCTTTAAAACTTGTTTCAATCCGAGTTCTATGGCCCCAAGTATGTCTAAGATGACAAAAACTCCTCCTCTAAGAATTTGTTCATGAAAATCTCCTATGGATATAGTTTTGAGGTTGATTTATGGTGATTCTATGGTGTTTGGAGGTGGTCCTCTTCGTGGGTAACGAAAATGGGTCTTATAGAACAAGATGGGCATTGGGTTCTACTTAAAGGTATCAAAAATCGGGTTAAAACACCCTTGTCATGTCAAAATGCGATCCTCTATGCCAAAAATGCGGTCCGCATTTCACCTTTGCGGTTCGCATTTTTGGTCGCAGATCTCGCCCCAAGTTCTGTCTCAGTTTGCGACATTCTGTGTCAAAATGCGGCCAAAATGCGGTCAGATCTGCGATCGCATATCTGACATTTCTGCTGATCTTTTCCTCGACACTAGGCATAACATTCTCATACGATGTCCGAATTGGACGATTCTTTTTGCTATGGCTCCGAAATTTTGATACGGATCTAATGCTTCAATTAAAACTGAATTTGGAGTCCATTTGCATAATATTATACCTCTTATATTTGAAGATACGACATCGACACATTCTTGAAATGCCAAAGTTAAACTCCATCAACCATCCAAAATCCATTCGAGACCCTCGGGACTTCAACCAAATACGCCAACACGTCCCATAACATTATTCAAACTTGTTCCAACCTTCGGAACGTTCAAATCAACATCATAACATCAAATTCGCATCGGATTCAAGCCTAAGGATCTCGAAATCTTTTAAATCGCTCTTTTGATCTAAACCCGACCAAACCACGTCCGAATGACCTGAAATTTTTTCACACAAATCATAAATCACATATCGAAGCTACAATAACTTTTCGAATTCCATTTCGACCCTCGGATCAAAATCTCGCCTATCAACCTGAAATCGCCAAAATTCTAACTTCACCAATTCAAGCCTTATTCTACAGGGAACCTCCAAAACTAATTCCGATCGCTCTCCTAAGTCATAAATCCTCTCCTGGAACTAACCGAATCATCGAAATTCACATCCGAGCCTTCTAACTCATAAGTCAACATATAGTTGACTTTACAACTTAAGCCTCCTTGAAAGAGACTAAGTGTCTCATTTCTTACCGATTTTACTCCGAATGCAACTTACTCAATTAAATTACCTAAAACACGGATAACGAGGCATAATGATACAGATATTGGGGAAGACGGAGCAGTAACCCATGAGACGATTTACCGGGTCGTCACATTCTCCTTTCCCTTCTTGTAATGAATTACGTAAGGGAAACTCTAAATGAACTCAACCCACTTGGCATGCCATTTATTTAGTTTCTCTTGACCTCTAAGATGTTTGAGTGACTCATGATCACTCCTAATTACGGATTTCTTAGGCCATAAGTAATGTTGCCAAGGAGCTAAAGCTCTCACAAGGGCATACAACTCGTTTTCGTACATAAAGTAATTCAAGACAGCACCCTTCAACTTCTCACTAAAATAGGCAATAGGCTTCCTATCTTGCATATGAACACATCTAATTCTCACCCCGAAGCGTCACGCTCAATTACAAACGCCTTACAATAATCAAGTAACTGTAACAACGGGGCAGAACTAAGCCTGCGCTTCAACTCTTGGAAAGCAACCTCTTGCGGCTCCCCCCATACAAAAGGCGTGTCCTTCTTTACTAATTCACTGAGTGGTGCTGCTATGGTGCTAAAGTCGCTAACAAAGCGTCTGTAGAAACTAACTAGTCCATGGAAACTTCTGACATGCAAAACAGTAGTAGGAGTAGGCCAATCTCTAATAGCTTCAACCTTAGATTCATCTACCTCAATACTATTAACACTTACGACAAACCCTAGAAATACAACTCTCTCCACACAAAAGGCACACTTCTAATAATTAACATATAACTTTTCGGCCCTCAATACTTCAAACCTTGCCTTAAGTGATCAACATGGTCATCTAAACTTCTGCTATAAATCAGGATATCATCAAAGTAGACGACCACAAACTTATTAGTAAATAGTTTAAGCACCTGATTCATTAGTAGCATGAAAGTACTAGGTGCATTGAAGAGACTAAAAGGCATCACCAACCATTCATATAGACCAAACTTGGTCTTGAATGCAGTTTTCCACTCATCACCCGGTTTCATAAAGATTTAGTGGTAAGCGGACCTAAGATCAATCTTAGAAAACACACTTGAGCCACATAACTCATCTAGCATGTCATCTAACCTAGGGATAGAATGATGATACTTTACCGTTATCTTGTTGACGGCTCGGCAATCAACACACATCCTCCAGGTGCCGTGTTTCTTTGGAACCAAGATCACGGGTACGGCACACGGACTTAGACTCTCTCGAACTAGCCCCTTAGTCAATAGTTCATCCACTTGTCGTTGCAACTCCTTAGCATCCTATGGATTGCTTCATATGCGGGTTTGTTCGGAATTTTTGACCCCGGAACAAAGTCAAGTTGGTGTTCTATCCCCCTCAATGGAGGTAGTCCACTCGGCATCTCTTTGAGAAACATGTCCACATATTCCTGCAAAACATCAGTAACAACATTAGGCAAGGGGTGAACATTAGTAGAAACTTCATCGTCAGACTCAACTTCACAAACAGTACCATCATGTTCAGGTCTTAAGGTAGAACCATCACTAGTTCCTTCCCCGGCATTCTTCCAAGTACTAGCGATTCTTTTAAGGTTCTCCACTCGGATACTAAGCGCCCTTACTTCAGCCCAAAGCTCGGCTAAAGTAATGTTTGTCATAACCTTTTCTCCTTCTGCAGCCATGTACCTACAAAAGAAACAAGATTAGAGAATGTGTTAAGGTTAGTCTAAAAATACTCTCTCTCACTTTTTGAATGACTCTCGGGTTCACTCAAATTTCGAGTAGAATTTCACACTTGTCTTCAAATTGGCTTCCTCTAATTGATCAAGTTCCTTTGCGACCTTTCAACTTCACAAGTTCAATAGTTTCTTCGGGGTGAGTGAATCTATATGACTCGATAGGCGGAAAGCTCTTTAAGTGAGCACAAGAAGCCAAGAATTATCTACGAAAGTGGAAATTCTGAGTTTTAGCACGAGGTCCTACAAGCTCAAAGATTAGTAAGTACTTAAGTAGGAAATTATCTATGAATTACTAATTATAATTAATGTAATTCAAGAAGGAATTTCGAAATAGTAAAGGAAGGAAATTTTTCATGTTTTCTCACTTTAGTTTGGAGAAAACCAATCCTCTCTCCTTAGCTCTTAGGATTTTCGGCCCCCCCTTCTCCTTTTCCAACCCAATTTCGCCCTTCCACTCCTTGTCCAAATACAATGTCAACTCCTTGAAACTTCTCCCTTTTGGTTTGGGAGTTGTTTCCTTCTTGGACTAGAGTTAGGATTTCCTATTCCTCCTCCTCCTTCTAGATTCGGCCTCCCTTGCAAGTTTTAGGCCTCTCTTACACATTTTTCAAGATTCCCTTCAAGGACAACAAATTAATGTTCAAGAACTTCAAGAATTCAGTGCAATCTTGTTAAGAACGGAGGAATGTTAAAGATCCCCTTCAAGAACAACATAAATTGCTTCAAGAACTATAAATTTATTTCCAAGAACTTCAAGATTCTAAGTATTCACGTGTACTACCTTCAATAACAACAACTTGGCGTCCAAGAACTTCAAGTTTTCAAGATTAAACTTGTTCTAGATTCATGATTTCAACTAGGATTTTCAAGAACTGTTTTTAAACAATCAAGAACTTCAAGATGGGTTTCAAGAGCGGTTTTTAACAACCAAGACTTCAAGATTTCAACCCAAGATGTTTTAGCAAATTCAATCAACAACAATTCTCGGTTTTTCTCTTCTTTTCTTTTTTGTCACGTTTTTCATCTTCTTTATTTTTTTAATCAAAAACGAAACTAAAGACAAAGAACCTTAAACCAAGGCACGAAGAACAGGATTGGGATTGTAAGAACAAACATTTCCAAGCTTTGATACCAACTGAGATAATCTAGCTCTGATACCAACTGATGCAATCTAGCTCTGATACCAACTGATGCAATATAAAATGCGGAAAACAAGATAAAAGGATAGAAGCAAGATGCTCAATGAACTATCAAGACAACAAGTAGGAACTAGTCTACTTACCTTCTTGATGAAGTTATGGAGTACCTATACTATACGAAACCCTCAAGAAACCGATGGTCTTGCAAACTGTTCGATCAAATAAGGAACGAGTTCAATTTTGAATCACACCAAAATTGGACTAGTTTAACACACGAGAATTTGGGAGCAATGTCGCTGCCATTTTTTTGATTGAAAATAATGTCAAAGGTACTAAAAATAATGAAGTCTTTAGGCTCAAACAATTAACAAAAACATTCTCAGAACTGCCAAACCATTCCCAAACAGTCTGAAATGCTCAAAACACCACACTTATCCCAAGGCCCCCATCTAATGATGCAACATAAAACACGGAGACAAGAAAACAAAGGATAGAAGCAAGATGCCCAATGAACTATCAAGACAACAAGTAGGAACTAATCTACTTACCTTCTTGATGAAGTCACAGAGTACCTATACTATAAGAACAACCCTCAAGACGATGATGGTCTTGCAAACTGTTCGATCAAACAAAGGAACGAGTTCAATTTTGAATCACACCAAAATTGAACAAGTTAAGTCACACGTTTTTGGGAGAAATAGGGCTGCCGATTTTCTATTCTCAAAATAATGTCAAAGGTCCTAAAAATAATGAAGTCTTTAGGCTTATATAGAATGAGCCTTGTCCTAAGCTAACTAGGATCAAACAATTAACAAGAAGGCCACAATTTAGCTGAGTTTAAAGAATAGTCACGCAGGACCAAACAAGTAAGAATTAATGTCTTCAATAACTACACAATAATACAATATAAACACAAATGTACACCATCAACAAATATTTCGTCCAACACAAGATGTGTGAACGCTTGGGTCTTCTCCAAGGATAACTAATGCCTTTTCTTGTCTTATCTAACATTGATGGCATGAATATAGCTTGATCAGGTTGACCTGCATCATTCTCCCCTTCTTGAGAAGATTTCGTCCTGAAATCGAACCATCTTCATCTTTCAAAGCAGCACAAGGATTCAAATCAGAGACATTGAATGTCTTAGAAACAGTATAATCAGTAGGCAGGACTATGACATAAGCATTATTATTATCTTCTGCAACACTTGAAATGGTCCATCTCCTCGCGGAGCCAACTTCCCTTTCCTATGGTTCGGAAATTGTTCCTTGCGGAAGTGCACCCAAACCCAGTCACCTCTCTTTGAGTCTAGCTTTTTCCTTCCTTCATTCTTGTTGACCACTACCTTTTCATATGTATCCTCCAAAGTTTTCCTCACCTTAGCATGGAATTCGAGCTACGCGACTGCCCGGTTTTCTCCATCAGTGCTAATAACTGCATCTCTTGGCAAAGGAACAAGATCAAGTGGTATCAAAGGACTAAAACCATAAACAGATTCAAATGGAGTAATGCTAGTCATGCGATGAACAGTTCTATTATATGCAGACTCCGTAATAGGTAATCGGTCAGCCCAAGTGCCGGACTTCCCTTTGGTCAAAGCTCCAAGAAGAGCTCCCAAGGTGCGAATAACAACCTCAGTTTGACCGTTAGTCTGTGGATGATGTGATGTAGAAAATAATAATTTGGTGCCAAGAGCACCCCACAAACACTTCCAAAAGTGACTCAAAAACTTAGCATCCCTATCACTAACAACAGTTCGAGGCACACCATGCAACTTTAATACATTAGCAATAAACAAAGATGCAACATTTTGTGCATCATCACATTTTTTACAAGGAATGAAATGAGCCATCTTAAAAAACCTATCAACAACCAAATAATGCTATCACGACCACCCCTAGATCGAGGCAGCCCCATAACAAAATCCATCGAAATATCTACCCAAAGGCTAGTAGAAATGGTAAGGGAATATACAAACCATGATTATTAGACCTAGACTTAGCTCTTTTACACTCAAAACACGCTCCATATACTCTCTCGACATCTCGCCTCATCTTAGGCCAATGGAATTATTCCCCTAATATAGCTAAAGTCTTGTCCACCCCAAAGTGTCCCATCAATCCCCCACAATGCGCCTCGCGTACCAACAACTCTTGCCACAAGGACTCGGGTATGCAAACTCTCCCCTTCTTACAAAATTACCCATCATGCCATTGATACTTCTCAACCCGCTACCCACTAGTTATGGCATCACACACACTCTTAAGTTTAGGGTCATGCTCATACATAGACTTAATACTCTCAAAACCCATCAACCTAGATGCTAACGTGATAGCCAAAGCAAACTTCCTAGATGGTGCATCAGCTACTACATTTTGCTTTCCCTTCTTGTAATGAATCATGTAAGGGAAACTCTCAATGAACTCTACCCATTTGGCATGTCATTTATTTAGTTTCTCTTGACCTCTTCGATGTTTGAGTGACTCATGCTCACTACTAATTAGAAATTCCTTAGGCCATAGGTAATGTTGCCAATGAGCTTAAGCTCGCACGAGGGCATATAACTCTTTGTCATACGTAGAGTAATTCAAAGTAGCCCCCTTCAACTTCTTACTAAAATAGGCAATAGGCTTCCCCCACACAAAGGGGTGTCTTTTCTCACAACCTCCGTAATAGGAGGAGGCCAGTCTCTAATAGCATCTACCTTAGATTCATCTAATTCAACACCAATAACACTTACAACAAATCCTAGAAATACAGCTTTCTCTACACAAAAAGCACACTTCTTGTAATTAACATATAACTTTTCGGCTCTCAACAATTCAAACACTTTCCTTTAAGTGATCAACATGGTCATCTAAACTTCTACTATAAGTCAAGAAATCATCAAAGTAGACGACCACAAACTTATTAATAAACGGTTTAAGCACATGATTCGTTAGTCGCATGAACGTACTAGGTGAATTGGAGAGACCAAAAGGCATCACCAGCCATTCATATAGACCAAACATGATCTTGAATGCAGTTTTTCACTCATCACCCGGTTTCATACGGATTTGGTGGTAACCAGACCTAAGATCAATCTTAGAAAACACACTTGAACCACATAACTCATCTAGCATGTCATCTAACATAGGAAAAGGATGACGATACTTTACCGTTATCTTCTTGACGGCTCGGCAATCAACACACATCCTCCAGGTGCCCTCTTTCTTTGGAACCAAGATCATGGGTACGGCACACGGACATAGACTCTCTCGAACTAGCCCCTTAGTCAATAGTTCATCCACTTGTCGTTGCAACTCCTTAGCATCCTATGGATTGCTTCATATGCGGGTTTGTTCGGAATTTTTGACCCCGGAACAAAGTCAAGTTGGTGTTCTATCCCCCTCAATGGAGGTCGTCCACTCGGCATCTCTTTGAGAAACATGTCCACATATTCCTGCAAAACATCATTAACAACATTAGGCAAGGGGTGAACATTAGTAGAAACTTCATCGTCAGACTCAACTTCACAAACGGTACCATCATGTTCAGGTCTTAAGGTAGAACCATCACAAGTTCCTTCTCCGGCATTCTTCCAAGTACTAGTGGTTCTTTCAAGGTTCCCCACTCTGATACTGAGCGCCCTTAATTTAGCCTAAAGATCGGCTAAAGTAATGTCTGTCACAACTTTTTCTCCTTCCGTAGCGATGTAGCTGCAAAAGAAACAAGACTAGAGAATGTGTTAAGGTTAGTTAAAAATACTCTCTCTCCCTTTTTGAATGACTCTCGGGTTCACTCAAATTTCGGGTAGGTTTCACACCTGTTACCAAATTGGCTTCCTCTAATTGATCAAGTTCCTTAGCGACCTTTCAAGTTCACAAGTTTAATAGTTTCTTCGGGGTGAGTGAATTTATATGACTCGATAGGCGGACAGCTTTTTAAGTTAGCACAAGAATCCAAGAATCATCTACGAAAGTGGAAATTCTGAATTTTAGCACGAGGTCCTACAAGCTCAAAGATTAGTAATTACTTAAGTAGGAAATTACCTGAGAATTACTTATTATAATTAATGAAATTCAAGAGAGAATTTCAAAATTGTAAAGGGAAGGAAACAACTTTCCCACTTTAGTTTGAAGAAGATCAATCCTCTCTCCTTAGCTCTTAGGATTCCCCCCCCCCCCCCCCTT
>MCJB01000721.1:2101-14169 GCA_002018475.1 Nicotiana obtusifolia | reverse complement strand
CCCTCCTTTTCCAACCCAAATTCGCCCCTCCTCTCCTTGTCCAAATAAAATTTCAACCCCTTCAAACTTCTCCCTTTTGGATTGGGAGTTGTTTCCTCCTTGGACTTGAATTACGGTTTCCAATTCCTCCTCCTTCTCCTCCCAAATTTCGGCCCTCTTTTCTTTCTCTTTCTAACGTTCAAGAATTCCCTAAGAACTATCAAATTAATGTTCAAGAACTTCAAGAATTCGAGGAAGACTCATTAAGAACGATTGAGGATTCAAGACCCTCTTCAAGAACAACGCAAAACTCTTCAAGAATTATAATTTTAACTCCAAGAAATTTATGATTTTTGAGTTTCCCGTGACTACTTCTAAGAAAAACAACTTTGACGTTCAAGAAATTCAAGATTCTTTCAAGATCAAACGTGCTCCTTTAAAAATTCCAACTAGAATTTCAAGATTTCAAGATTATCGATTTCTAACGATCAAGAACTTCAAGATTTGGTTCAAGAACGTTTCTTTATCAATTAATCTATAAGACTTAAATCCCTAGATGATTTAACAACTTCAATCAACTATCAACTTTCGATTTTTCTTTCTTCTTTTCTTTGTCACGTTTTTTTTCTTTTTTTTTTTTATAATTAAAAAAAAATGAAATTAAAGACAAAGAACCTAAAACTAAGGCTTGAAGAACATGATTGGGATTGTAAGAACAAACCCTTTCCAAACTCTAATACCAACTAATGTAATACAAAATGCGAAAACAAGATAACAAAGGATAGAACCAAGAAGCTCAATGAACTATCAAGACAACAATTAGGAACTAGTCTACTTACCTTCTTGATGAAGTCGCAGAGTATCTATGCTATACGAACAACTCTCAAGACAACGATGGTCTTGCAAACTTTCGATCAAATAAAGGAACGAGTTCAATTTTGAAGCACACAAAAATTAGACAAGTTAAGTCACACGTTTTTGGGAGCAATAGGGCTGCCGATTTTCTATTCTCAAAATAATGTCAAAGGTCCTAAAAATAATGAAGTCTTTAGGCTTATATAGAATGAGCCTTGTCCTAAGCTAACTCAGCCCACAATTTTGCTAAGTTTAAAGAATAGTCACGCAGGACCAAACAAGTAAGAAATAATGTCTTCAATAACTATGCAATAATACAACATAAACACAAATGTACACCATCAACAAATATTTCGTCCAAGATGTATGAACGCTTGGCTCTTCTCCAAGGCTAACCAACGCCTTATTTTGTCTTATCCAACGTTGATGGCATGATCATAGCTTGATGTGACCTACATCATCTAATTATAACAACAAATTTTAATACCATATCCAAACTTATATAAATGCTCAAAACACCACAACTATAATCAAAACTAATAATCGTCAATCAAAATCAATCATAGGAGATTTAGCTCTTTTTACCGAAAGTTGGGAACTTGAAGGCTTGGAGAGTTCATAGAGTTAACCATGAGGTGATTTTGATGTTATCCGGGACTGGTTGGTTTTCAGAGACTTTTTATAGGTTCATTTTATCATTTAGAACTTGTGTACAAAGTTTGGTTGAAATCCAGAATATTTAGGCAGGAGTTGGACGAGTTTGGCGAAGTTAGAAAGTTTAGAAGCTAAGAGATGTATTTTGATCATCGATTCTTGATTTGATGTTGATTGTAGTGTTTTGAGAATTTGGAATAGGTATATGGACTGGTTTGTGATCGGACGGGGTCCCCGGGGGGCTCGGGTGTGTTTGGGGTGGTTTCGAACCATTTCCATGAGTTTTGAAGTATCATATTTTTGCTGGTGCCTGGTGTTTATTGCGTTCACGAGGGTGCACCACGTTCACATTGAAGGATTTTTGGGCAGTTGGATTTTGTGCTTCGCATTTGCATCATGGGGCCCGCACTCGTGAAGGGTGTGGGCCAATTGGTCATTGCTTTCGTGGTGGGGCTTCGCGTTCGCGTAGCAGGTGAGTCAAGAGGAGTGGTTGCCTTCACGTACGTGCAGGCTAGGCAGGCTAGTTCTTTAGATTCGCGAGAGGAAATTTGCATATGCGAAGATTTATTCTGGGCTGAGGCAATTTATGCATCGCGAATGCGAGGCTGTGACCGCGTTCATGAAGGGTATTGCTGGGCAGAATGCTTAAGTGTTATATTTTTGGATTTTACCCATTCTCTCATATTATGAACCCTTGACTTCTAGAGTTGAGATTTTGAAGAGAAATTTCACTACTACATTGGAGGTAAGGAATTTTTACTTGGATTTGGCTTTTTATCTTGAATCCCCATGGATTTCTACATCTAAAACTTTGTTTTTTAAATTAAAATTTGGGATTTCTGTCTATAACTTAAGAGGAGTATTCGGAAGATTTGAAGGTCGATTTTAACTTAATTTTGAAATCTTATCACATATTTGGACTCATGGAGTCATGGGTAGTCGGGATCTACCCCTTGACTCGAGTTTTGACCATATGGACCCGGGTTGACTTTTGTTGACTTTTTTAAAATTGATTAAAGATTGAAACTTTATTGCTTGAAATTGTTTCCTATGTCTTTATTTAATGTTATTGATTTATTTTTACTAGATTTAAGTCATTTAGAGTTGAAGTTGGACGGTTAGGCGATTATTGCTTGATCTTAGCTTACTGGGAGGTAAGTCTCTTATTGTCTCTCCTTGTAAGAGGGAATTCTCCCAATAAGTGACCTATTTGCTATTTGATTCATGATTTAGGAGCCACATATATGCAAGGTGATGAGCATATATGTGTAGTTAGGTTTTGACCATACCCGATATTGTTGACTTGAATTAAGTTTTGTTTGGATCATGTGAAGTTATTATCCACGTTCAAATTCATTCTATGACTATGTGAAAATTTATATTCATGATTAAGAGCATGCCTAGGGTTATGACTCGTTGGTTTGGCATAAAGGATTATTTTACCATGTTAAGCGTTATTATGAATCTTAGTTATATACTGGTCTTATTTGCTCCTTGATTTGGTGATTTATATGGCTTTAATGGCTTATGATTGAACGTGCATAATAAGATTGAACTTGCACATGCTTCAATAGTTTATTCATCGTTGTGATGAATGAAATTACATGATTAGCCATATCCATTTTTTATCCATATGAGATTTTATCTACATGCTTATCATTATGTCTGGTGCCCTCTTATTATATCATTTCATACACATATGCATGAGTGAAGAGTTGTTATTGAGGAAAGTTGATGATTTAGCACTACGGCCATCTGAGCGAATATTGATTATTGGTTATTGCTCGTTATTATGAAATGATCAATGCTTGAATATGGATTCGTTCCTCCAGAAACCCATGTTACCTTGGGCCCTATGAGCATAAGCACACGTGATTCTTTTGGTGATTGTTGGACACATGGCCTATGTCAAGCACATAGATTTGTGCTCTGAGTCTTCGAGTAAGGGATCCTAAGCATGCATATGTAGTTATATTTATACTTATGCAGTCGATTTATTCTAATATTATTGACATGTATCATGTCATATTCGAGGATTGAGATGTTGATATCTTATTTGATCTCTACTACATGTAAAAACATGCCTATATTCCGTATGAATTGTATTTGAGCTTTCATACTCGTTGATGACACTATGCCTTGTTTCATGTAATATATGATTTATAGTTTCATCTGATTATTGGAATGTTAGTGATTGTCGGTGTCGACCCCTTGCCACTACTTCTATGAAGCTAGACTTTATAGTTACTAGGTACTATGATTTGTACTCATACTACACTTATACACATTCTTGTGTAGGTTCTGAGGCTGGTGTTAGTGGCATTTACCCAACACAATAGGAGGTTTTGTGGAGACTTCGTGGTGAGCTGCTTTACTTGATCGATTCACCACACATGGAATCCCCTCCTGATGCAGGCCAACCTGATCAAGCTACGTTCATGCCATCAATGTTGGATAAGACAAGACAAGGCGTTGGTTAGCCCTAATTTAGGCGTTGATAATACATTAGAAGGTGGCGTGTGATGTTGTGACTATGTTGTGATTATTGAATATTTATGAAAGACATTAATTCTTACTTGTTTTGGAGTCCTGCGTGACACCTTAGTTACTTAGCCAATTTGTGGCCTTTTTGTTAGTTATCTATTTCCTAGTTGATTTAGGTTAACTAGTTATTCTTTTCCTAGTTGATTTAGGTGTAGGCTCATTCTATATAAGCCTAAACACTACATTATTTTCAGAACCTTACATTATTTTAAAAAAAGAAAATCAGCTGCACTTTGCTCCCAAATTCTCGTGTTAAACTAGTCCAATTTTGGTGTGATTCAAACTTGAACTCGTTCCTTTGTTTGATCAAACAGTTTGCAAGACAATCGTTGTCTTGAGGATTGTTCGTATAGTATAGATCAAGAAGGTAAGTAGACTAGTTCCTACTTGTTGTCTTGATAGTTCATTGAGCGTCTTGCTTTTATCCTTTTATCTTGTTTTTCGCATTTTATATTGCATCAGTTGGTATCAGAGCTACTTTCATTTATATTGCATCAGTTGGTATCAGAGCTACTTTCGTTTTAGGTTCTTTAGTTTCGTTTTTTATCACAAAAAAAAAAACGTGACAAAAAAAAAGAAAACCGAAAATTGTTATTGATTGAAATTATTAAATCATCTAGGGATTGAAATCTTGAAGATTGATTATTAAACAAACGTTCTTGAACTGATTGTTGAAGTTCTTGCTTATTTAAAACCGTACTTGAAAACCATAGTTGGGATCTTAAAAGTACACGTTTAATCTTGAAGTTCTTGGACGCCAAATTGTTGTTCTTGAAAGTAGTCCACGTGAATCTTGAGAATCTTGAAGTTCTTGGAAATAAATTTGAGTTCTTGAAGAGATTTGCGTTGTTCTTAAAGGGGACCTTGAATATTCAAACGTTCTTAAAAGGATTGCCTTGAATTCTTGAAGTTCTTGAACTTTAATTTGTTGTTCTTAAAAGAGTATTGTTGAAACGCGTAAGAGAGGCCTAAAAACGTGAAGCGAGGCCAAAATTAGGAGAAGGAGGAGGATTAGGAAACCCTAATTCTAGTCCAAAAAGGAAACAACTCCCAATCCAAAAGGGAGAAGTTTCAAGGAGTTGAATTCTTTTTGGACAAGGAGAAGAGGGCGAAATTGAGTTGGACAAGGAAAGGGGAGGAGAGAGAATTGATCTTCTCCAAACTAAAGTAGGAAAGCCTCTAAAATTTCCTTAATTCTTGTATTTTGAATTTCTTTCTTTGATTACATTATTTCTAATTAGTAATTCTTAGGTAACTTCGAAAATTTCAATAGAAGGGGACGAGAGAGAATTGTTCTTCTCCAAACTAGAGTAGGAAAGCCTCTAAAATTTTTCTAATTCTTGTATTTCGAATTTCCTTCTTTGAATGCATTATTTCTAATTAGTAACTCTTAGGTAATTTCCTACTCAAGTAATTACTAATTTTTGAGCTTGTAGTATCTCATGCTAAAACTTAGAATTTTCACTTTCGTAGATAATTGTTGGCTTCTTGTGCTCACTTAAAAAGTTGTCCGCCTATCAAGTCACATAAATTTGTTCACCCCAAAGAAACTATTGAACTTGTGAACTTGAAAGGTCCCTAAGGAACTTGATCAATTAGAGGAAGCCAATTTGAAGACAAGTGTGAAATCCTACCCGAAATTTGAGTGAACCCGAGAGTCATTCAAAAAGTGAGAGAGAGTATTTTTAACTAACATTAACACATTCTCTAGTCTTGTTTCTTTTGCAGGTACATGGCTACGGAAGGAGAAAAGGTTGTGACAAACATTACTTTGGCCGACCTCTTGGCCGAAGTAAGGGCAATTAGCGCCCGAGTGGAGAACATTGAAAGATCGTCTAACAATCAAATGCATGCCGGAGAAGGAACTAGTGACGGTTCCACCGTCAGACTCGAGCAGTTCGCGGAGTTAGCTTGCCAAAACAAGCTGAGGGACGGAGGTGCTCAAAATGTCAGGACCATGAGGATTCCCCTGGGTGTCATACCACCATTAATGCCAGCCCGGAGAAACATAGCACCCGTTGTGGATATTAGGGCAGCCCGAGAGGATGATCAACCCTAGTTCGAGGAATCCGAAGATGATGATTTGGGGCCACGGAATCCGAGAGTAAGGCAACATAATGGAGGCCGAGACTACATGGGAAGACGTGGTTATGATCGTG
Organism: Nicotiana obtusifolia; assembly: GCA_002018475.1. Taxonomy (NCBI): domain Eukaryota; kingdom Viridiplantae; phylum Streptophyta; class Magnoliopsida; order Solanales; family Solanaceae; genus Nicotiana; species Nicotiana obtusifolia. The sequence continues at coordinate 7,978 of MCJB01000721.1, read as the reverse complement.
CTCCGAGAGGGAGGCTTAGAGGTTTTGGTGGAAGGAACTTAGAATATGAGTTTGATGAATACGCTGAGCATTATGAGGACTTCCAACCAATCATACCAAACCGAGAGGGCCGAGACCATGTCCGAGACAGTGGGTTGAACAGCGTCAAGGTTACTATCCCTACCTTTAAGGGGACTAGTGATCCTGACAGATTTTTAGAATGGAAACTTCAAGTTGAGCGGGTATTTGAAATTAATGATATGATTGAGGAGAAGAAGGATACATATGCCATTATTGCTTTCGAGTCCTATGCTTCTACTTGGTGGGAGGCTGAGAAAAGATCCAGACTTAGAAATAACCAGCCTGCACGTGTAACCTGGGTGGAGTCGAAGCAAATAATGACCCGTAAGTATGTACACCCATGACACAAGCAAGAGCAGTTACGGAAGTTGTATGATTTGAAACAAGGGTTGAAGTCCGTGGAAGAATACTATGATGAATTTGACAAGATTTGTCTAGAAGATGATGAGGCTATCATCCGACTCAAGAATGGGTTGAATAATGATATCCCCAATCAGTTGAGGCTACATGTCTTTGTTGTTGTTCATGATGTGTTCTTAGCTGCCATTTGTGCTGAAAAGATGATTAAAGAAAGCCGGACAGCTCGATATAGAGGGGGTTCCGATTCCACTATCATACGTCGAAACAAAGAGTGGAAGACACCGAACACTGGGGGCGCAAGCCAAAACAGAGAGCCTATAGCAAGCCAAAACCGAGAGCCTAAGAAGCTAGCCTAAGACGCGGCACCTAGGGTTGAAACTAAGGGGTCCGGAGGTAGTTCTAAGACTCAACTCAATTCTCCTAGTGCATCTTCTTTTCAGTGTCACAAATGCAAAGGCTATGGACAGTTCGCTAAGGATTGTCCAACACGGAGGACCATGTTAATTCTTGATGATGGTACTGTGTGTGAAGAAGAAAGTGAAGAGCAGATTGAGGAAGATAAGGGGGCGGAATTGGTTGAGTGCGGGAAGGAGAGTTAGAAGATGAGGGTGTGAATATGTTCTTAGTGGTACGTAGGAACTTGAGCACAATGAGGGTACAAGAGGAAGGAGATGTGCAGTGTGAGAACGTGTTTCATGCTAGATGTAGGGTGAAAGGAAAGTTGTGCTCGATGATATTTGATACCGGAAGTTGCATTAATGTAGTGAGCCACAGGTTAGTGACTCAACTTAACATACCTACGAGGAAACATCCCCGTCCTTATCGATTGCAGTGGTTGAGTGAATGTGGTGAGTTAAAGGTGGTAAAGCAGGCACTTATTAAGTTCAAGGTGGGAGCTTATCAAGATGAAATCTTGTGCGATGTAGTGCCTATGCAGGCGTGACATATACTGTTGGGCAGGACTTGGCAGTTTGATAGATGTATTGATCATGATGGAAAGGCCAACACTAATACGGCCAAGCAGGAGAGAGTTATGTACTTAATCCCTTAACACCTAAACAGGTTAGTGATGATTACAAGCGCATGCAGGAACTGAAAGAAGCGGCTAGAGCTAAGGCTCCAATGGAGACCAAATCCGAAGCCGTGACCAATGCTAGTACATCGACCCTGCCAGGTAATATTTGTGTGATGCAACCAGGTGAGTATTTCCGAGGTAGTGATAGTTATATACTGTTAATTTGCCTAGTTTATAGGGTAGTTACTTGAGTTCTAATGATGAAGTTTCTACTAACATTCACCCCTTGCCTAGTGTTGTTGATTATGTTTTGCAGGAATATGTGGACATGTTTGCCCCGCAAGGAGTTGGTCCATTCCAAGTGTTGCAGGAGATCAATAATAACGCTTATGGTAGTCCCGGTTTAAAAGATGAAGATGGTTCGATTTCGAGGACGAAATCTTCTCAAAAAGGGGAGAATGATGCAGGCCAACATGATCAAGCTACATTCATGCCATCAATGTTGGATAAGACAATACAAGGCGTTGGTTAGCCTTGATTTAGGCATTGATAATGCATTAGAAGGTGGCGTATGATGTTGTGACTATGTTGTGATTATTGTGTAGTTATGAAATACATTAATTCTAACTTGTTTTGTAGTCCTGCGTGACACCTTAGTTACTTTGCCAATTTGTGGTCTTTCTGTTAGTTATTTGTTTCCCAGTTGATTTAGGTTAACTAGTTATTCTTTTTCTAGTTGATTTCGGTAAGGCTCATTATACATAAGCCTAAAGACTACATTATTTTTAGAACCTTACATTATTTTTATAAAAGAAAATCAGCAGCACTTTGCTCCCAAATTCTCGTGTGTTAAACTAGTCCAATTTTGGTATGATTCAAAATTGAACTCGTTCCTTTGTTTGATCGAATAGTTTGCAAGACCATCGTTGTCTTGAGGGTTGTTCGTATAGTATAGGTACTCCTTGACTTCATCAAGAAGGTAAGTAGACTAGTTCCTACTTGTTGTCTTGATAGTTCATTGAGCGTCTTGCTTCTATCCTTTTATCTTGTGTTCCGTGTTTTATATTGTATCAGTTGGTATCAGAGCTACTTTCGTTTATATTGCATCCCCTCCCTATTTATCTATTATGTCTATCCATCTTTTTTCAAATAGACAGTATTATTTTGTTAATTCTATATACTCTTGTTAGATGCTTGTTATGGTTGTGACATCCGGGTTTAGGGCTGTATAGGCAGTTGTGTTCATGTTTAAACCTTGGCTCAGATAGTTTATCTATGTAATCAGTTTGAAAATTATTGTTGTTTCTTATCATATTATGGAATCTGGTAAGATTCGATTAATCTGCTTTGGAGTCATGATTGTTATTGTGTTGGCTTGCCAAGCAAGCGGGTAAGGTGCCATCACGATCTTTTGTGAGTTTTTGGGTCGTGACAAGTTGGTATTAGAGTACTAGCTTCTACGGGGTCTCATAAATCATAAGCAGACCTATTAGGGTCTTCTGGACTGATGCAGAGACGTCAATATCTATCTACGAGTCTAAATCCTTTTTTCTACTCTATCACAGATGCTAAGAAAATGAAGCTTTAGGAAACTTCATTTTCTTGATTCCTTATCCTGCGTTTATTATTGCCTCAAGTCTAAATCCTTTTTCTACTCTATCACAGATGCAAAGAACTCACGCTTCAGGAGCAGAAAATTATATAGGGACAGTACCACCGACTATAATCGGGAGAGGTAGAGGCCAGGGTAGGGCCAGGGCTCCTGCTAGGGGCCGCACTGTTACAACTAGAGGTGGAGCATCCATTGAGGCCCATGGCTATGCTAAGGAAGTTGCAGCAGACCGACCTATGGAGGTGGAGGAGTAGATTATAGATGAGCATGTTTAGGCTCTAGTGCACACCCAGCAGCCAAAGGGTTTTGATACTACACCCGTGTTTTAGGAGGCTATGGCCAAGATGGTCAGTTTCATCAATGCATTGACCAAGGCTGGAGTGGTTCTAGTGGTAACCATATCTCAAGGTGGACGGGAAGCTCAAACCCCTGTCACTCGTACTCCCGAGCAGCCTATTATAGCAGCTATCCTAAGACCTTGCCTACTATGTCTATTGATGAGTTGAAGAGGTTAGAGAGATTTCAAAGGTTGTTTCCTCCACATTTTAAGGGCAGTGCTTCAGAGGATGCCCTCGACTTTCTAGACAAATGTAACTAGATGCTTCGTAATTTTGTCTTGGTAGAGTCCAATAGAGTGGACTTCACTACTTTCCATTTCATAGAAGCTACTGGGAGATGGTTGTTGACTTATGAGCTGCGCAGGCGAGCTGGTTCATTCTCCTTTTACATGGACTTAATTTCATACCTATTTCTTCAGAGGTAGATTCCACTCACCCGGAGGGTTGAGTTAAGAGACCAGTTCGAGCATCTTCAGCAAGATCGTATGGTAGCGACTGAGTACAAGGCGATATTCACAGAGTTGTCTTCTCATGCAACTTTCTTGATCCCCACTGAGGTAGAGAAGGTGAGGTGGTTTATTGAGGGTTTGACCTATGGCATCAAGGTTACTATGGCTCGAGAGTCTAAGATGGAGACCACCTTTCATCAAGCAGTAAAGATAGCTCGGAGGATCGAGCGTGTTCGCTGCCAGGGTAGAGAGGACATGATGAAGGACAAGCGTGGTACCTCATCCGGAGGTAAAGGTCAGATTAGTAGGGATCATCATGGTAGGCCAGCTCAGTTTAAATAGCATGGGGCCTGGCGTCTCGATCATCTTCTAGTTCTTTTGTTCTGTCATCCATTAGTGTGCTTTTATCAAGCTCATACCATGATCTGTGTGTTCAGCGTTCCTCCAATGGGTATTTTGTTTCTTAGCGACAGTTCCAGATTCAGCAGCCCTTGTCGGCTAGGGGTTGTTTTGGGTGTGGATAGTTTGGTCATGTGAGAAAGTATTGCCCCAGACATAGTAGAGCCGCAACTTATCAGGGTTCTCAGTCCATAGCTCTCTTGCCAGTTATACAATCCCCTGCTCAGACAGCTAGAGGACGAGGGAACAAAGTGAGAGGACTCCCTAGAGGGGGAGGTCAGGTTGGTGGTAGTCAGAGTAGTGGCAGTCAGGCCCGTTGCTATGCTTTTTAGGGTAGACACGAGATGGTGGCTTCTGATGCTATGATCACATGTATGGTTTTGGTATGTATTAGAGATACTTCTATGTTGTTTGATCCGGGTTCTACTTATTCTTATGTGTCATCATATTTTTCTCCTTATTTGGATAGGTATCATGGTTCTCTTGATATTCATGTTCACGTGCCTATAACTATTGGTGATTCTATTGGTAATTCAAATGTGTTCTAGCCTTTTTTGGTGATGCAGGCCAACCTTATCAAGCTATCTTCATGCCATCAATGTTGGATAAGACAAGACAAGGCATTGGTTAGCCTTGTTTTAGGCGTTGGTAATTGGCCTTAGTGAGGCGTATGATGTTGATGTTACGCATTTGTGTTTATTGTATTATTGTGTTGCTATGAATACAACTGAAAACAGTAACATAAGCAACATAATAGAAGCATACAGCTCATAACAATGGAAATTTACCTCTGAGGGCAGCATACCTTACATATTCATTATGGAACTTATTTCCATCATTTCAGAGATTTAAAACATAATTCATTCCTCCAAGCCTGTTACTTTCATACGGGTTCATTATATCCAACGCATTAAGTATTCATCTCTTTAGTTTAACTGCTTTACCGGACTTCTTACTTTAAGAAAAACGTGCAAACACATTCATCATATGTTCGATCCCTTTATACAATCATCGCACATACGTCCTCATAGGACCACAATCAATAAATATGCCTCCATGGGCTCATAATCATAATCATCGCTACCATTATTGTTATCACATATATTCACACACGCATATGCCTCTTCGGGCTCATAATTATATCATAACTATAGTCATAACCTCGCCTTTGCGAGTTTTATAAAAGCGTATGCCTCCTTGGGCTTGTACTTATTAATACCATTATTACTGTTATCACATACCCGACTAATCGGTGTTTATACGTCATCATTGCCCGGCCAATTCATTATGGCTCGGTGTGTCGTCATTAGCCCGGCCAATTCATTATGGCTCGGTGTGTCGTCATAGCCCGGCCAATTCATTATGGCTTGGTGTGTCGTCATCGCCCGGCCAATTCATTATGGCTCGGTGTGTCATCATTGCCTGGCCAATTCATTATGGCTCGGTGTGTCGTCATTGCCCGGCCAATTCATTATGGCTCGGTGTGTCGTCATCGCCCGGCCAATTCATTATGGCTCGGTGTGTCGTCATTGCCCGACCAATTCATTATGGCTCGGTGTGTCGTCATTGCCCGGCCAATTCATTATGGCTCGATGTATAACTACCCGTCCAGCTATTGCTTGGTCCGGTGTACGTTCTCTATAT
>MCJB01000720.1:0-17813 GCA_002018475.1 Nicotiana obtusifolia | reverse complement strand
GAAAACCCTTTTCAATAAGGGAAAAAACCACGGCCCGAGACGAGCAACTGATTTCACTATAGCAAGGAATTTTACACTTTGTAGATCCGAGTAAAATACTCACCACAACAACGCTCAAAAGAAATAACACTCTTTTGATATTCTCACCTTACTACAATATCGCTCACTCTCTATTTTTTCCTCACAGACTTGTCTGTGAAACCTCACTCTTTCTTCCTCTCTTTGTTGGTGTATTGAAATGAGAGTTTAAGCTCTCCTTTTATAGCCAAAGCCTCACTCTCTAAAGCCTACTATATTTGACAATTTGTACACACTTTTTCTTCTTTTTCTTCAATGTCAACAAGGTTGGCTACCAACCAAAGACATTCAACAAAGTTGGCTACCAACCAAAGATATTCAACAAAGTTGGTTACCAACCAAAGACATTCAACAAAGTTGGCTACCAACCAAAGAATATTGAATGAGATGGAACTTATCAGTTCACTTTCTATAGCGGTATTTATCTTTATACAGAGTTAGTTTTTAAGAAAGAAAGAAAGGAAGAGAGAGAGATTTTTAGCACGAACGAAATGTACCATAAGATTTGTGGTGTTAAACATATTATAGTATTTCTATTGCTATAAAAGCATATCAATTAAAAATTTAAAACGAACAAATTTTCAAATGTAAGAAGGTGCCATATTTTCTTTGGAACGAACTAAAAAAGAAGACTACCATATAAAATAGAACATGTAAATAATACATTAGCTAAGTCAATCTAAGAGGTACTTCTTCCGTTTCAATTTAGATGCGGCAGTTTGACTCGGCACAAAGTTTATAAAAAAAAAAAAAGACTTTTGAAACTTATGGTCTTAAAAACTTAAAGGGTAAAAGCTTTGTGGGGCCATGATATTTGTGTGATTATAAAAGCTTTTCACTAAAAGTAAAATAAAGAGTTTAAAGTTGAATTATTTTCAAATTTAAAAATATGTTATTTATTTTGGAACAGACTAAAACTAATTTGAAATAGTAATTTATATTAATATGAATGCTTGAGAGAAGTATTTTGTTTTCTATTTGAGAAAAGATATCAAGTTTACAACGAACTAATTAAAGAAATAAGAATACCAAAACTTTTGGAATATAAGATTAATTTTTCTTTGGCACTATTGTAGTCACTGCATGAGTTCTATACTAAAGAATGTCCTTGTGATATTCCAATTCATGCAATTGCACACTGGCATTTCAAAATTGTCTAGGTGAGAAATGTCGTTTCACTCAAAAATAACATTGTCTTGCAGTCAAACATTTTATTTGAAATTTTGATGGTTGGAAACAATCGTTTAGTTGTAAAAATTATAATATAATTCTTGCTGGTAATTTTGAATGCTCCATTTTGTCAATACAAGACTGAAGTACAAGTAAGACAAATGTTGTTTAGATGCCTTTCGAAATTTCAGAAAAAATCTTATGTATTACTTCCTCCGTTTCAATTTATTAGGTCTTTAGATAATATTTGATTGAAGTCGGAAAAAAATATTAAAGTTGAGAGTAGAAAAAAGTTATTTGGAAGTTTCTTTCTTTTAGGTGTGTAGCTCATACTTGTTAAAAAAAAAATCATTAAGAGAAATCATAATACAGGACCCGTATGTATATATCTCTCTATCTCTCTCTTCCACCTAACGGATCAAATCGCAAGCTTCATTTTCTGATTATGATCTTCTTTGCATCTCTTCATTTTTAGTCTTCATTAATGCTTTGTTTAATTGCATTCTTTAACATGCATGACGTTTGATCCCTATTGATCTTCTTTTTGGATAGATAAGACTTACATTCTGCAAATCTTGTGCATAAAATGGGAATTCTTCATTCAGATTCAATGTGAAATTCCATCATCAAGTTGTGATTTTTACTGTTGCAAAATTTCTGACACGTTCCATTTTATACATTTTTTTTACCAATTTCAAGAATTTAAATTCCTCATACTATTAAAAGATTTTAAACTTTAATGTGATATTTCAAGAATTTTTAGCTTTGCCTTTATGACTGAATTAACAAGATAATGCCAAATAGACCATCGAGAAAACGTGTTATATAGAGATGGTAGAGAGTGATTTGAGTAAAGAGAATATTGAGGAGAGTAGTAGAAGTGACAACTTATGGAAGAAAGATTCAGCTTCAGGTTGTCATAGGGACCCTTCTTTTTCAGGTTGGTTTGATGAAAATGGCACTCTTCATTCAGCTCAATTAGTCAATAGACATAATCTTGGTGTAGAGGACTTTGATTTTGTATCTATAGGCACTGAGACAAACCAACATAGTAGTAATTTTAAGCATAGAATGAGGGGTGGTGGTGATTTTGGTAGTAACTCTGTAGGGAGTGGAGAAGATAGGTATGTTCCATTTGATGTAGAGAATGGTTCCTCGAGTCATCGAGGATCTGTCGATGATGATGATAGTGATGATGGCGATGATGATGGCAATCACTCAGTGTTCTCGGATTACCATGATACGCCGCAGTCAATTTCAAAGAATGCTGCTATTTCAGAAGTTGATATGTTGAAGACATTTTTCTTCATACTTGTATGGTATAGTGTCAGTTTGTTCTTGACATTGTAAGTACTGAATTTCATTGTATTCTTGTATTATTCCCAATTGATGTGTATTCAAATGTCAAACATTTTAGTCATTTTTATGTTTACTTTAGGTCCTATGCACTCTAGGAGTCTCTTAGCCCTATTAGAAATTTTTATGCCAGCAGGAAATATAGAGAACTTCTAGTATTTTTCATTTTTAGACGGGGAACATGGTCAGTGAGGATTAATATTACCGACCCCAACTTTGTTTGGAAAGCATAGTTGTTGTCTTTGTGTATTGAAGCTTCAAGGATCACCGCTAAAAAAACTAGAATTAGCTACAAACTCCGTCGCTAATATGTTACTAAATAGCTCTTAGCTAACAAATTTTTTTAATAATTCATCGCTAAGTAGGATTAGCTGCGAATGATACTGTTTAGCTACAAAATTTGTCACTAATTTCTGTTTTTTCAGTAGTGGGTTTTTTTGTTCGTCTCATATATTGACCTGTGGGATAGGTACAATAAAACTCTTCTCGGTGATCATCTAGGGAAGTTCCCTGCTCCTTTACTAATGAACACTGTCCACTTTGCAATGCAAGCAATTTTGTCCAAGGTCATTACTGGCTTTTGGTCCCATAGATTACAACCTACAGTAATGATGTCTTGGAGAGACTATTATTTGAGAGGTAACTTTATGATCGCAATGCCCTTTTACTTTAAAGTATATTACTGCATGATTTGTTGAAGAAGGTATCATATACACGTTATCTATTATCATGGCTTCGGAGGCAGATCTGAAATTTTAATTTAATAGCTTCAACTTTTAAGATTTGCAGTATTGAGCTCATAATACTGCTAAAATCATGGGTTCGAATATAATATTTGTTGAAATTTTAGTAGGTTCTTACATATATATCTATACTCTGTGTCGAAAGTTATAGGTTCAGATGAACTTGTAGCTAGTAGGCTACATTCGTCCCTGCATGGATTAGCATAGCCTTTTTAACACAACTTTTGCTGTGTAATACGATGTGATTATAACTATGTGGTATTGTATGCAATAACTTTTCTGACACTGAATTCCTTTAAAACAAAATCAGAAGAGAGAAAGAAAGGGAAGAATAGGGTAGAGTGGAAGGTTTAAAGTATTTGAAAGGCGTATAGTATAATAGAGCAGGAGATATGTGTAAAATATGTTTATATACTTTGCCAGTAGGCTATTTACAAAATGTAACAAAGACAATAGTAGGATTTATTAATGGGCTAGAAATGATCCTTCCATAGTTCTCTATGTCTAGTTTGTGCGTCTTATGATTTTACAGCTTGAATAAGCTAAAAGCTAATTGGCGGCTTGCCGCAGCTTGTAACTTAGTTGATCCATATGTTGCACTTATTATCTCATAACTGATATATCGACAATGGTTTCTAATGAATTGATTCTGTACATAAAATGAGATGTCCTATGCCTTTCGCAGTTGTACCGACAGCTCTCACAACGGCAATGGATGTCAATCTCAGCAATGCATCCCTTGTTTTCATCTCTGTCACATTTGCCACTATGGTGTGTAACTCTTTCTCCTTAATTTGTTTTTATCAGACATTTTCTGTTAATGGTTATGGACTGCAAATTTCTTCAAAAAGTTGAGCTATCAGAAAGCATGGTAGTGAGATTCACAACCATAACATTCATTGAGATCTCTAGAAATTATTTGCATGTATGTACCTTGAGATTTTAATAATCCACTACTGACAGTCGCAAATCTCTGCCACCAAAGTAATTGCGATTGTCAAAGACCTCAATGGCCAGCGAAATAACCGTCTACTACCGATTAGAATAATGCATTTCTTACTTTTGTTTTCTCCTTCCCTTAATTATGGACTCCTAAAGCCAATTTATGTCATTGCAGTGTAAATCTGCATCTCCCATCTTTCTCCTGTTCTTCGCGTTTGCTTTCAGGTACTACTTTTATTCACTGTTCTCTTTTGTTTAATAGTGCTTCTATAGGGGTGTGTGGGGCGAGAAGCATCTGTATTTCTGGTTAATTTTTTACACTGTGTGATAGATGTATATCCAACGATATTATTCGTCAATGAACACAATTATTGGCTCTTTTGGCATAACAAGTCATATAGATAGAGTTGATGCTCCTATCTCATTCAAAAATCAAAGTAATAGGCATGTGCCTAAAGAAAATTTCTTTGGTTTGGTACCAACTTTGTTGAATATTTTTGGTTTGGTAGCCAACTTTGTTATATTGTCAACATTGAAGAAAAAGAAAAAAAAAGTGTGTGCAAATTATCAAATAGAGTAGGCTTTAGAGAGTGAGGCTTCGGCTATAAAAGGAGAGCTTCAACTTTCATTTCTACACACCAACAAAGAGAGAAAGAAAGAGTGAGGTTTCACAGACAAGATATAAGAAAATAGTCTGTGAGAAAATAGAGATTGAGCGATATTGTGGTGAGGTGGGAATATCAAAACAGGGTTATTTCTTTTGAGTGTAGTAGTGCTCTTTGGAGTATTTTACTCGGATCTACAAAGTGTAAAAATTCCTTGCTATAGTGATATTAGTTGCTTGTCTCAGGACCGTGGTTTTTTTCCTTATTCAAAAGGGTTTTCCACGTAAAAATCTTGGTGTCGTTGTCACTCTTTTATTTTTGTTAATTATTGTATCTTGGTGCTATGTTATTATTCCGCTTTTATTACTGTGAATATTATTATTTTAGGGGGTTTATTCCCAACAATTGGTATCAGAGCACAGGTTCTGCTCGTTCGCAGAAATACTATTCATTGTCGGTAGTACTATACTCGGTGAAAAACAAAAATATCCGGAGTAAAGTACGAGGTAGCAAAATTCAACGGAGATACCGGTTTCTCAACATGGCAAAGAAGGATGAGAGATCTGCTCATCCAACAAGGATTACACAAGGTACTAGATGCTGATGCCAAAAAGCCTGATACTATGAAAGCTGACGATTGGGCTAACTTGGATGAAAGGGCTGCTAGTGCAATCAGGTTGCACTTATCAGATGATGTGGTAAATAACATCATTGATGAAGACACCACACGTGGCATTTGGACAAGGTTGAAAATCCTAAACATGTCCAAAACACTGACAAATAAATTGTACCTGAAGAAGAAGCTATACGCCCTACACATGGGTGAAGGTAGGAATTTTTTGTCACATTTAAATGTGTTTAATGGACTAATCACACAGCTCGCCAATCTCGGAGTGAAAATTGAAGAAGAAGATAAAGCCATCTTACTATTGAACTCGTTGCCATCTTCGTACGATAATCTGGCAACAACCATCATGCACGGTAAGACTATCATTAAGTTGAAAGATGTCACATCAGCTGAGAAAGAAGCCAGAAAATCAAGGACAGGCTCTCATCACAGAAGGTAGAGGCAGGAGTTATCAAATGAGTTCGAGCAATTATGGTAGATCCAGAGCTTGTGGGAAGTTTAAGAACCGATCCAAATCAAGAGCTAGAAATTGCTACAATCATGATCAACCTGGTCACTTCAAAAGAGATTGCCCAAATCCAAAAAAGGGCAAAGGTGAAACTAGTGGCCAGAAGAATGACGACAACACAGCCGCCATGGTGCAAAACAATGATAATGTTGTCCTCTTTATAAACGAGGAAGAGGAATGCATGCACTTATCAGGTCCAGAATCGAAATGGGTGGTTGATACAACAACATCTTACTATGCCACACCAGTAAGAGATCTTTTTTGCAGATATGTAACAGGTGATTTCGGCACTGTGAGAATGGGTAACACAAGTTACTCAAAGATTGCGGGGATTGATGACATTTGTATCAAGACAAATGTCGGATGCACATTGGTTCGAAAAGACGAGCGACTTGTACCTGATTTACAGATGAACTTGATCTCGGGAATTGCATTAGATCGAGATGGATACGAGAACTATTTTGCAAATCAAAAGAGGAGACTCACCAAGGGATCATTGGTGATTTCAAAGGGAGTTGCTCGTAGCATGTTGTACAAGACAAATGCAGAAATATGCCAAGGTGAATTCAACGCGGCACAAGATGAGATTTCTACAGATTTGTGGTACAAAAGGATGGGTCATATGAGCGAGAAGGGATTGCAGATTCTTGCCAGGAAATCACTCATTTCTTATGCCAAAGGTACAACGGTAAAATCTTGTGACTACTGTTTATTTGGTGCGCAGCATAGAGTCTCATTTCAGACATCGTCTGAAAGAAAATTAAATATACTTGATTTGGTATATTCTGATGTTTGTGGTCCAATGGAAATTGAATCGATGGGAGGTAACAAATATTTTGTTATTTTTATTGATGATGCTTCACGAAAATTATGGGTTTATATATTGAAAACCAAAGATCAGGTGTTTTAAGTTTTCCAGAAGTTTCATGCTTTAGTGGAAAAGGAGACAGGCCAAAAGCTAAAGCGTCTCCGAATTGACAATGGAGGTGAGTACACTTCAAGGGAATTTAAAGAGTATTGTTCGAGCCATGAGATCAGACATGAAAAGACAGTTCCTTGTGGAGAAGGTGAGAAGCATGCTCAGAATGGCTAAACTACCTAAGTCATTCTGGGGTGAAGCAGTTCAGACAGTCTGTTACCTGATTAATAGGGGACCATCAGTTCCGTTGGCCTTTTACATCCTAGAGAGAGTTTGGACCAACAAGGTGATGTCCTACTTGCATTTGAAGGTGTTCGGTTGCACAGCTTTTACACATGTACCAAAGTACCAGAGAACAAAGCTGGATGATAAATATGTTCCCTGCATTTTCATCGGATATGGAGATAAAGAGTTCAGATACAGATTGTGGGATCCTGTAAAGAAAAAGGTCATCAGAAGCAGAGATGTAATCTTCCGAGAAAGTGAAGTTGGAATTGCTGATGATATGCTAGAGAAGGCCAAGAATGGTATGATTTCTAACCTTGTTACTATTCCTTCTACTTCTAACAATCCCACAAGTGCAGAAAGTAGGACCGACGAAGTTGCCGAGCAGGGGGAGCAACATGATGAGGCTATTGAGCAGGAGGAGCAACTTGATGATGGTGTCGAGCAAGTGGAGCACTCCACTCTGGAAGAAAAACAACCTCAACCTCTGAGGAGATCAAAGAGGCCAAGGGTAGAGTCATGTAGGTACCCTTCCACAGAGTATGTCCTCATCAGTGATAAAGGGGAGCCAGAAAGTCTTAAGAAGGTGCTATCCCATCCAGAAAAGAACCAGTGGATGAAAGCCGTGCAAGAAGAGATAACATCACAACAGAAAAATAGCACGTACAAGCTGGTTGAACTTCCAAAGGGTAAAAGACCACTCAAATGCAAATGGGTCTTTAAACTCAAGAAAGATGGAAATGACAAGCTGATCAGATACAAAGCTCGATTGGTGGTAAAAGGTTTCGAGCAGAAGAAAGGTACTGATTTTGAAGAAATTTCTCACTTATTAGCAAAATGACTTCTATTCGGACAATCTTGAGCTTAGCAGCTAGCTTAGATCTTGAAGTGGAGCAATTGGACGTCAAAATTGCATTTCTTCACGGAGATTTGGAAGAGGAAATCTATATGGAGCAGCCAGAAAGATTTGAAGTAGCTAAAAGGAAACACATATTGTGCAAACTGAATAAGAGTCTTTATAGGTTGAAACAGGCACCAAGACAGTGGTACAAGAAGTTTGACTCATTCATGAAAAGTCAAACTTACACAAAGACATATTCTATCCATGTGTATACTTCAAAAGATTTTCTAAAACAAATTTATTATTTTGTTGTTGTATGTGGATGACATGTTAATTGTAGAACAAAATAAGGGGATGATCGCAAAGTTGAAGGAAGATTTGTCCAAGTCATTTGATATGAAGTACTTGGGCCCAGCACAATAAATTTTGGGTATGAAGATAGTTCGAGAGCGAACAAGCAGAAAATTGTATCTGTCTCAGGAGAAGTACATTGAATGTGTACTGGAATGCTTCAATATGCGGAATGCTAAGCCAGTCAGTACACCTCTTGCTAGTCATCTGAAGTTAAGCAAGAAGATATGTCCTACAACAATGGAGGAAAAGGAACGCATGATCAAAGTTTCTTGTTTCTCTGCCATCGGAAGTTTAATGTATTCAATAGTATGCACTAGACCTAATATTGCTCACGCAGTTGGTGTTGTCAGCAGGTTTCTTGAAAATCCTGGAAAAGAATACTAGGAAGCAGTCAAGTGGATACTCAGGTACCTGAGAGGTACCATGGGAGATTGTTTGTGCTTTGGAGGATCTGATCCAATCTTGAAAGACTATACAGATGCTGATATGGCAGGTGACATTGATAACAGAAAATCCACTACTGGATATTTGTTTACATTTTTAGGGGGAGCTATATCATGATAGTCGAGGTTGCAAAAGTGTGTCGCACTTTCTACAACTGAAGCAGAGTTTATTGCCGCTACTAAAGCTGGCAAGGAGATGATATGGTTGAAACGGTTCCTTCAAGAGCTTGGATTGCATCAGAAGGAGTATGTCGTCTATTGTGACAGTCAAAGTGCAATAGACCTTAGCAAGAACTCCATGTCTTATGCAAGGACCAAACACATCGACGTGAGATATGGATTTGAGAAATGATAGAGAATCAATCTCTAAAAGTCTTGAAGATTTCTACAAGTGAAAATCCCACAGATATGCTGACCAAGGTGGTACCAATAGACAAGTTCGAGTTATGCAAAGAACTTGTCGGCATGCACTCAAAATAGAAGACAATGATACCTCCTCTAGATGAATGAGACCGGAGGGGAAGATTGATAGGGTCCATCTCATTCAAAAGCCAAAGTAATAGGCATGTGCCTAAAGAAATTTTTTTTGGTTTGGTAGCCAACTTTGTTGAATTTCTTTGGTTTGGTAGCCAACTTTGTTGAATTGTCAACATTGAAGATAAAAAAGAAAAATATGTGCAAATTGTCAAATACAGTAGGCTTTAGAGAGTGAGGAGGCTTCTGCTATAAAAGGAGACTTTCAGCTCTCATTTCTACACACCAACAAAGAGAGAAAGAAAGAGTGAGGTTTCACAGACAAGGTATAAGAAAATTGTGTGAGAAAAATAGAGAGTGGGCGATATTGTAGTGAGGTGGGAATATCAAAAAAAAGTTATTTCTTTTGAGTGTTGTAGTGGTCTTTGGAGTATTTTACTCGGATCTACAAAGTGTAAAATTCCTTGCTATAGTGATATTAGTTGCTCATCTCGAGGCCATAGTTTTTTTTCTTACTCAAAAGAGTTTTCCACGTAAAAATCGTGGTGTCGTTGTCACTTTTTTATTCTTGTTAATTACCATATCTTGGTGCTACGTTATTATTCCGCTTTTATTACTGTGAATATTATTTTTGTAGGGGGTTTATTCCCAACAAGAATAAGTCATTTATTCTTCCAGGGTCACAAACTGAGGAACAATATTTTGTGGTGATTTGAAATGTTGAAATGCGGGAAAATTTTATCTTTTTCCATTTTTGTTTTCTTTTAAGCATCATATTCATATGAGTAAGTCTTGTTTTGGGTAGATACTAGATACTTGCCTTTCATACAGATAAACATTTGTTGCAGCTTATATATTTGTGCTTTTTTATCTCTGTTTAGATATCAAAATGATAGTAATTTAACCATTGTGCAACTGAGGTAAGCAACTCAGAATTTCCAGTTGTTTGTTTATTCTAGTAAGAATAATGTTGGAAATGAGGAAAATACTGAACCCTGACTAACAGCAAAGCATTAACCAATTATTATATTTGATGAATATGGTACATTTGACTGGGACTTTTATCTAACCTGCATATATTTTATCTGATGCCCTTGCTTTTAACCTCAACTATTTTTGGAAGGTTGGAGTCTCCAAGTTTAAAGCTGCTGGGGATCATCTTGATCATTTCTGTTGGGATACTATTAACAGGTATGTCGACACTTGCTTGTAGTTCTCTGAATATGTTTTTGTAGTATTTATTCCGTTACCTGTATAAATGTTAATGACCTTCATCTTTATCTGTCATTCTCAAAATCAAAAATCAATAACCTTCACTTGTGCACTGGTAAAATGGTTTACTTTTTAGTAAAATACTTCTTGTTTGTAATCTTGTGATGATCATTCTTATTTCTGTTTGTCTAGTCTCATCGCTTCTTCTTCTTTCCGTGGTACGTTCGCATTTCTTTTAGAAGGTTAGTTGAAATTATCTCGACACAGAAAAAGTAGCTGACATGAGAATGTTAAGATGAATACTTAATTTAAGAAGAAAGGACTAAGAAATATAATTAAAGGAACTGAAGCTGATGAGGGAAATGATGAGAGTACCGCCTACAGAAGATAGTCAACGAAGAAATGGATTAAATAATTTTCAATTTTTTCCAAAATGCCTCAAAGGTGCAGCCTATTGGAAGGGTCAATACTACAGTCAAAAGTAGATAGAACCGTGACAACTGAGATCGAGCAAGGTTATTTTAACTTGTAAGAGATGTACCAACTTAACGTTTTAACCATGGTTGTTGCTGTAAATATATTTAGAGAGGCAGCCCGGTACATGAAGCATCCTGCGCTCCCATAGGTTCCGGGGAAGGGCCTCATACCAAGGGGTATGATGTTGGTAGCCTACCCTGATGCTGATTCACGGCTCAAACCCGTGACGTATAAGTCACAATGAGACAACTTTATTGTTGCTCTAGATATATTTACATCTAGAAAAAGGAGTAGTTGTAGCTGAACTCAACTGATTGCATAAGGTGTTGTTCTTTTGACAACTATCATTATCAATTTTTATCGACTTAGGTAATTATGTTACACGAGTGTTTCACTAACTCTATCACCTTGTGGATAATGTCTTGTCTGTTAAATTGGATCTGTTTGATAGACAAGTCTGACCTTTATTGTCTGATAATGCAGTTGCAAAGGAGACAGAATTTCAATTATGGGGATTCGTCTTTGTCATGCTTGCTGCAGTTATGTCTGGGTTTCGCTGGACTATGACTCAGATTCTTCTGCAGGTAGGATTTTGTGACATCCGTTGCAGTGTTATCAGTGATTTCTCTTTCATTGTTTTCTCAATTATATATCTGCTTACTTTGTTTATTTTGTGTTTGTTCTCTTATCTTCCATATCCTACTGGTCGTGCTGAAATAAAACTGGCATAAAGAAAGAAGTCTATGGTAAGGACAATCAATAACTTCTACCTGTTGAAGTGTTTGACGTTCTCATCTAAAAGCTTAAGCTGGTAAAGTGAACATATGGTTATTTATTTAATTATGACTTCAACATGCCCCCTCATCACATGCAAGCTTGATTCTTTTTTATGAGCCAAGCACGTGAAAATTCTTTTTGTGATATCGGGTGGCGGTGAGACTCAAACCTAGGACCTTTATTCTGATACCATGTTGAAGTGTGTGACTATCTCATCTAAAAGCTTAAGATATTAGAGAGAACATACTTTTATTTACTTAAGTATGTCTTCAACACTACCAATCTTCAATATTCTGAATAAATATAGTTATTGATTTAGTATTTGCTTCATAGTTTTTGAATAAATTATGCATGACATACATGATTTTCAGGTTTAAAAAATCCGCTCACACTAATGAGCTATGTTACGCCAGTAATGGCTCTTTCAACTGCTGTGTTGTCCCTTATTTTTGATCCGTGGTATGAATTCGGAAGCACCAAATACTTTGACAGCTCATGGCATATAGCTAGAAGTTGTTTGCTGATGCTCTTTGGTGGAACTTTGGCTTTCTTTATGGTACGTATTTGTCTAAGGTGATCGGTGTCAGTTCAATTTATTGCGGATTTCCTGTTTGATTTTTAATCTTTTTTCTGAAGAGAATGATGCCTTCTAATAGGTTAGATGATTTAGAAGCGATTATCAATTCTTAAAGAACTTGGATGTACACAGCGATAACTATTGTTCCTGCTTACCTGGTAATGTTTTGTTACCTGCAGGTGCTGACGGAATATATTCTTGTGTCTATCACAAGTGCAGTAACAGTAACAATAGCGGGAGTTGTAAAGGAGGCTGTCACTATCTTGGTATGAACTGTATACCAAGTTATTTTGAAGAATACAATTAATGTAACTGACTGACCTTTGAAAAAAGAGAATATAAGTAATGTGCTGATGATGGAACGAACTTGTATTTCATATACCTTATCTCGAGCAGATTGTACTCTTCGAATACATTAGACTGAGATACAATGTGGGTTGCTTCAGTCATGAGTAGTTTTCAAAATTTGTAAAGTTTTTGTGGTTTTTGGAGTCTGTGTTTTCTACGATTTCGGAAATAGCTGGTAATTATTATCTCTGCTGCCTGTTCAGGTTGCTGTCTTTTATTTCCACGATGAGTTTACTTGGATGAAAGGGCTAGGTCTCATGACGATAATGTTTGGTGTCAGTTTGTTTAACTGGTACAAGTAAGTGACTGAATCCTTCATATTTTAACAATAAGATATTTTCGTGATTACTGGCTCTTTGCTGACGTTAAAATTAGATAGTAATTAGTCCTTTCTTAGACTACCATACACAGCATATATATGTGTACCTTTTGTTTTTAATATTGTCAATGCTTGATAACAATGACTCTTTCATTTCTGCAAGTTTCTCCCATGGTTGATATTTTAAATGATATGATGCCGATAATTTTATGCCTTTGCTAAGCTAAGGTACAGAGTCCACGTTATGCCACACGCTGCATGTGTACCAAAATTAGAAAACAAACAGAAAACCTGTAACTTATATATAATGAAAACTGACACTCTGCTATGTGTGGTAATTTCAGATTATTTTTTTCCATATCCATAAAAAGGTTTTAGGTAGCTTTCTGGATTGCTAAGTCTCATTTTGTGTCATTTTAATGGCTTTGATCCTTCTTCCCTTGCTTAAGTTCATTAGCTTTTTGTTTTTCATTGTCATTTGGGAACTAAAGTCTGACTGTGACGGCTTTGTAAATATTACATCCTTGCTCCCCATTCATAATAATATTAATATTCTTATCTAGACGTAGATTTCATGTTACTTTAGTCATGAGGGTCACAAAAAGGATATAATAAAATTGCTGTAGTAATCTTTCTCTTTTGTACCTGCTGCATCTTCTTGATGCCATTAAAGAAACTACTTACAAAAACAAAATTGGTGAAGTAATATCTCTCTTTTCTTCTAATAGCCTTTAGGACTGCTTTTGACAATTCTAACACTTTAATCCTTAATCAGTTGAACTATATCTTTTGACACTTGTGCATATTAGGTGGGCGGTGTTTTCTTTTCTTGTACAAGTTGTTCCTTTCAACTGAACTTATCCGGCATAGGTGCTAGTTTCTAACTAAGTATTTCCTCCACGAGGCCATCATTTAAAAGAAAGCAGATTGACATATATTTACTTTGTTAAGTTTTGCCCTGAATTTTTAATCTATTAAGATTCTTTTTCTTGAAGGAAGGGAAAAAGACTCCTAGAAGGAATAAATCTCCTTTATATGTCAAACGTTTTAGTTTTTTAATTTATTCTGTTATAAATGTTGGTGAATTCATCGAACCACTTTAAATAATAGTCTCTTTTGATATATTTTTTTTATGTCTGATTTATCATCATCAAAGTTGTCTTTAATAGCTTCCACATGCGCCATGTTATTATGATGTCAGCATACTTAAGCTATTATAGTCCAATTAAAAATTGTTGATACGGCCCATTTTTAATCGCAAACGGGACTTTGGTAGCCATTTGAAGCATAGTGATGTTAACTTGACAAAAGCGGTTGATCCTTGGGTATGTGTTCATAGTTGGAAAATGGTTTTGATTAGATATTCCTTTGTTGAAAACATTTAGTTACTTGACCAAGCGATGATACTGTTGGAGACCTGAAGTACTTAGATGTCTATGACCTAAAGCTGCTAGGTAGTTCTCTCATTTTCGCTAGATTTCTTTTGTGATCCAGAGAAATGTTTTTTTGTTTTCTGCTATACTGTGGAACTTTTGAATTGTTGAGATGGTGGGTACGCCATGTAATGAAGTCGGTTTTCACTTTCGCTCCTCAGGTACGACAAATTACAAAGAGGTAGCTGCACAGGTGAAGACGAAATGCCTTTAGGAAATAGAGCTGCTAAGTATGTTATACTTGAAGAAATGGAAGATGAAGATCATGGTCGTCCTTGAAATTTTCATATGACATTATTTGCATTTACGAGTGCAGCAAGCTTCTAACTAGTTTGCTCTGATGAAATCTTGAAATAACTAAATATGGGCATTGGAGGTTATCACACTGTCTTCCTCAAAGAGGAACAATGGCCATATTTGCAAACGGGACGAAACTCTAAAGTGGAAGCATCCGGGGACGCGTCTTTCTTGGACTTGAACTCATTAAATGGGCTTCTAATTTCATATCAATTGTTATTCTGGCATGAGAATGACTGATCTTTTCAAATGTCTTTTGTTTTAAGGGAAGAGAAAAATTATCAAAATGTGGTCCTTTATGTATTAGGGCAGTTTATTTTGATCCTTTATATCCTTAAGTCCAGAGGGGAAAATATTTTACGGAGATATATACAACCATATTGATTGACAGCAAAAATTGTACACTATCAATGCAATTAAATTGGAAATAGTAGGTTAGTATTCTATTCTAAAGACCTTATTAGGCTTGTTATGAAAAAGCACATGTTATAGGTCAATTTAATTTGATGATATAAAAAATTTATTAATTTGTCAGTATATTCGGAATGGATTTAAGTTATATCCATAAAAAATACGAAGAATTATTACATTGTTATGGTAATTAATATATTACAACAAGTTATGTACCATTTATTGCAGGATATAAATTGATGTTTATTATAAAAAATTATCTGTAATTATTTTTTAATTAACTTGAATATATAATATTTTATACGATCAGTACATAGTACTTAACTGCAATGAAAAAGAAGTATTAAAAAAAATTAAACATTTCATGTCAAAAGAGACATATGCAAAACTAAATATGTACCAAGTTTTCTTATACTCCGCTCTCGGTGATTCTTACCCCTCCCTTCCCCGCTCCTTGAAGACTTAAGCTCAAGAATTGGCGCTTTAAATCTACAAATCTTTAAGCGTTTGATCCAAGAGAAAGAATCAAATCTCTATGAAGATGTGTTGAAAACGCAAGATATATAAAATAATACAAAAAATGGCATCTCAGTTTAAACTTTTTGACGAAGTAACCATGCAATTTCACTATATTCAAACAAAAAATTATACAAAAAAGAATTTGAAGAAGAAGCTGAAGGGAAGTTTTGACGCAATGGTAAAAATTACCATCATGTAACCAGGAGATTATAGGTTCAATTCGCAGAAATAACTTCTAGTAGAATTACAAGCTAAGACTGCTGTATGGGGTAAAATTAACGAATAATAGGACGTTCGTCGAGTTGACATGTAGCAGTAAGGACGGGTAAGAGATGAGTCAGCAAATAGCTGACAGAGGGTACAAGCATGAGACTGGTGTTGTATGAGCTCCAAAGACATTAAAACCGAGGAGGAGAATTTGAAAGCAAGGTACGGGTTGAAGAAGACAGAATTAGTGGAGCAGTTACAGAGAATCCTAGCATTTATACTCAACCGTTATGCGGCTATCAAGATGGGTCTTTATTCACCTCTAAGAGGAGTTAGATTCGGAGATTTTGTCTCCCCTAATTTAGCTATAAATAGAGAAATTTGAACTCGTTGAAGAACTTGTATGAAGAAAGGCTAATATTACTCTCTTATTCCGCTAAACATTATCCCGCAAGTAATTAGTTATTTTTTTTGTTCCCGGAATAGTTCAATTCAAGGCCTAGGCTTGTCTTTTCTTCAATTATTCTTATTTTATTTAATTTTGTTCTTCGTTACTTTATTTTCTCGAATTAATTTAATTCACGTGTCTATAAACCACGTTACAAATTCAACTGAATTGTTTTACGAGTAAATAATTGCATACATAAAACTAATGTGATCTAACCGTTCTTCGCATCCCGCGAACAACAAAAAGCTTATTGCACTGGACTTACCCTATTAGGCAAAAGCAGGGAAGTTGGATGAAGTGGGAAGGTCAATGTTTTCTATTTGACTCCTTTTGCAGTCCACTTAATTAGTCTTTCCAAGTTTGCAATAATTTAAGCAGGTCCTCCAAAACATCCTGTAAGTTGAAAATGAAATAGTAGCGGTTGACCGAAGTCAAGATGTTATTGATAGGTCAATGCGCTGGGGTTAAGTCTTTCTGAGAATTTAAGTCCATGCATGCATATTAAATTAAATTGGATTAACTAAGACCACTTCACAATCTTACTATTATCATCTAAATTTCTTCTTTATGGCTGTAAGCTGGATTTTCCCTTTCTTGTTCCCTCTTTTTTGTTACTTTCACTCTCCAACCAGCCAACCTTTTGATTATCCAACTGCAAATCTTCCTCAAACATGGATCAACAGTTATTCAGCACCACATTCAGTTAACTTCACTGATGGCTCTATAGTAAGGGCTATACTTGTCAAAGGAAGCTTTGGTCCAAGATATGCTTGTGGATTCTACTGCAATGGCAATTGTGAAACTTACATCTTTTCCATTTTCATTGTGTACACAAATGATATTTCCTCTATTACAGCTGTAGGATTCCCACAAGTGGTTTGGTCTGCTAATATGAATAATCCAGTTAGGTTCAATGCAACTTTGCAGCTCACACTAGGAGGAAACTTAGTACTTTGAGATGCTGATGGTACTTTGGTTTGATCAACAAATACTACTAAGAAATCTGTTGCTGGCTTAAAGTTGACCCTTTTGGGAAATCTTGTTCCCTTTGATGTCAACAATGTTACTGTTTGGCAATCTCTTGATCTGTTGGGAAAATCGGGTAATTTTCCCACTACGACAACACAACTAGTGAAATGAACTAGTTCAAAAACAAATGAACTAGACAGAACACTAATACAAATACCCGACAAATAATATTGAATATTATACTACAACAGAAAAGAAATAAAGCGGAATAATAAAAGAGACAAAGAAAGAACACACCCGAAAATTTGTTAACGGAGTTCGGCCAATTTAGCCTAGTCTCCGAGCACCGCTCAAACAGCCCGCTTTTTATTAATGTGGGAGAAGAGAGTTTTTTTGGGATACTAACATTGAAGGAGGAGGAGTTAATTTATAATCTCCAAACCTCCTTCCCAATTTGTTAACTACCGATGTGGGATTCTAAACTAAGCCAAAAAGTCAACAAATCTCCACCTTGGCTTAATTTCAAGTTCCAC
>MCJB01000719.1:0-17814 GCA_002018475.1 Nicotiana obtusifolia | reverse complement strand
GGATTGAAGGCTATGGGAAGGTTTGCTTGAAGATGACGTCTGGCAAAGTTGTAACTTTGAATGATGTATTACATGTTCCGGATATTAGGAAGAATTTAGTTAGTGTTGCACTTCTCGTTAAAAACGGGTTTAAGTGCGTGTTTGTATCTGATAAGATTATACTTACTAAAAATGAGTTGTATGTAGGAAAGGGCTACCTAAATGAGGGCCTTTTCAAACTCAATGTAATAACTATTAATATTAATAAAGTTGGTTCTTCTGCTTACTTGCTTGAGTCTAATTCTTTATGGCATTCCCGTTTAGGTCATGTTAACTTCAAAACATTGCGAAAAATGATCAATTTGGAAATATTGCCAAAGTTTAATTGTGAAAAAACAAAGTGTCAAATATGTGTGGAATCTAAATATGCGAAGCATCCTTTTAAGTCAATTGAAAGGAATTCAAATCCTTTAAACTGAATTAACACGAATATTTGTGACATAAAGTCAATACCATCCCGCGGTGGGAAAAAATATTTCATAACTTTTATTGATGATAGTACAAGATATTGCTATGTATACTTGTTAAAAAGTAAAGATGAGTCAATAGATGCTTTTGAGCAATATAAAAATGAAGTTGAAACACAATTGAATAGCAAGATAAAAATGATAAGAAGTGATAGGGGAGGTGAATATGAGTCACCATTTGAAGAAATATGTTTGGAGTATAGAATCATTCACCAAACAACTGTCCCCTGCTCACCTCAATCAAACGGGATAGCTGAAAGGAAAAATAGAACTCTTAAGGAAATGATGAATGCTTTATTAATAACGTCTGGGTTGCCACAAAACTTGTGGGGGGAAGCTATTCTAACGGCAAATAGAATTCTATTCCCCATAGCAAAATACAATCCATACCATATGAAAAATGGAAAGGAAGGAGTCCTAACTTGAAATATTTCAAAGTGTGGGGGTGTTTAACAAAGGTTCAAGTACCTAAACCCAAAAGAGTTAAAATAGGACCTAAAACTGTGGATTGTGTGTTTATAGGATATGCAACAAATAGTAATGCATATCGGTTTTTGGTTCACACGTCAGAAAACCCAGAAATTCAAGTAGGTACAGTTATGGAATCAAATAATGCTGAGTTTTTTGAGCATATATTTCCATACAAAAATGAAGATGAGACATCTATTCCAAGGAATAATCGTCCACGTGAAGAAATAAATGATAAGATACATAATGAGGAGAATCCTAGACGTAGCAAACGTCAAAGGAGATCTACATCATTTGGCTCAGATTTCTTAACTTTTTTACTAGAAAATGAGCCTCAAACATATAAAGAGGCTATGTCTTCTTCTGAAGCACCATACTGGAAAGAAGCTGTCAATAGTGAGGTTCAATCCATTTTGGACAACCATACATGGGAGTTAGTTGATCTACCTCCCGGAAATAAACCTTTAGGTTATAAATGGATTTTCAAAAGGAAAATGAAAGCAGATGAAACTATTGACAAGTATAAGGCAAGACTTGTAGTCAAAGGCTTCAAATAGAAGGAAGGCCTTGACTATTTTGATACATACTCGCCGGTAACAAGAATTACATCCATTCGGATGTTAATTGCTTTAGCCGCGGTATATGGTCTTGTAATACATCAAATGGATGTGAAAACAGCTTTCTTAAATGGATATTTAGAAGAAGAAATCCATATGGAACAACCTGAAGGGTTTGTGGTTCCAGGAAAGGAAAAGAAAGTTTGTAAACTTGTTAAGTCTCTTTATGGACTGAAACAAGCGCCTAAACAATGGCATGCAAAGTTTGATGACACAATGTTGTCAAATGGCTTTAAGATCAATGAGTGTGATAAATGTGTTCACATTAAAGACTCTCCAAATCATATAGTCATTGTTTGTTTATATGTAGACGATATGTTGATAATGAGTAATGATATTTCTAACATTAATGTCACAAAGCATATGTTAAGCAGGAAGTTTGATATGAAAGATTTAGGAGTTGCTGATATAATCTTGGGGATTAAGATCCATAGAACTCCACAAGGTCTTACACTATCACAATCTCATTATATCAAATCAGTCCTTGAAAGATTTAAATATTTAAACTTTAGGGTTTCAAAAACTCCTATTGATATGAATCTTCCATTGAAGAAGAACAAAGGAGAGAGCAAGTCTCAATTGGATTATGCTCGGGTTTTGGGATGTTTAATGTACATCATGAACTGCACTCGACCTGATATAGCATGTGCTATTAGTAAGTTGAGTCGGTACACGCATAATCCAGATCAAACTCATTGGATGGCAATGAAACGGGTCTTGGGATATTTAGAATATTCAAGATTATGCGTTGCAATATAGCAAATATCCAGTGGTAATTGAAGGATATTGCGATGCAAATTGGATCTCCGGTTCACATGACTCAAAATCTACAAGTGGATATATATTCACTCTTGGAGGAGGAGCTGTGTGTTGGAAATCATCCAAACAAACTTGTATAGCCCGCTCAACGATGGAGGCCGAATTCATAGCTTTAGACAAAGCTGGTGAAGAAGCTGAATGGCTTCGGAATTTCTTGGAAGATATTCCATTATGGCCCAAACCATTGACACCTATCTGCATTCACTGCCATAGTCAATCAGCCATAGGAAGGGCAAAGAATGTTATGTATAACGGTAAGAGTCGTCATATAAGACAAAGACATAAAACCGTTAGGCAATTGATCTCTAGAGGAATCATTTCAATTGACTTCATAAAGTCAAAGAAAAATGTGTCGGATCCACTTACAAAAGGCCTACCTAGAGAGGCAGTTGACTTTACAACAAATGGAATGGGTCTAGGGCCTATGAAAAGTCAATCATTACGGTAACTCTACCTAGAAGATTAGAGATCCCAAGATCTAGGTTCAAGGAGATCAAACAAAGTAATGAACGACAGTTGAACATTGTCAAAACAAAAATTTTGTGATCCATTCTCATGATAAGAAAATGTTAGGGAACAAGGATAAAGCGTTAAAGCTTTTTAATGATTATCTAATTCTGATACATGTGCTGTTAGAAAATGTAATCAACGGGGTTACATGTTTAGAAATCACCTATGCAAGTGTGAAGTGTAAGCCGCTTCAAGGAGAAGTTAACAAGGCCAAATTCTCTATACACTTATGAAACCAGGAGGTGTTCATGGCTGAAACGAACACAACATTGAGAACCAAAGACGTTTAAGGGTTAGTTGTGTGGCTTATGTTGTCTAGGTATACACTAAAGCTCGACGGTTCAAAGATATCAAATCTACCGATTGACCGAGTATATCCGATATAAGTTTACTATGGAAAGTTCAAAGGGAAACCTACTTATCCAAATGCAGCTAAACCTTAATTGCAAATCACACAATTTATACGTACCTTCTTCTTTAGACCATTCCCCATTCATTTGGGGGATTGTTGGAATTTATTAAGAGATGCATAGTCATGCATGATCTTAATATAAATGGAGTGAAAGGGAAATGGAAGAAATAATTTTGGAGGGAAATGAAAATTTGAAATTCATTAAGTTTGAAAAAAAATTCATTGTCCCACATTGGATAGGGAAACTTCTTTTAGTGTGTTTATATAGTGAAACACATTATATGATTCTCAAAAGGTTGAGAAAAAGGAAGACCCCTCGCGCCGTCGTCGTCGTCGCTCGGCTCGGCTTAGGCTTAGGCTTCGGATTTGGATTCGGATTCGGATTTGGATTTGGTCAAATGATTGATCGATAATATTAATTTTTTGACCAAAGTTTAATTAATTTTTTAATTAATTAATGAATCCGAATTTAATTAAATTTTTATTTTCGTTTTTTTCTTCAAACAGTGTGTACCAACGGTCACCTTCCCAACAGTCATCTTCCTAAATAGCGTGACTGTTGGAAAACTCCATTCCCAATAGTCATCTTCCTAAACAGTGTGACTGTTGGAAAACTCCATTTTTGAACAGATTTTGCACCTGTTCAGGCACACCAATAGTGGTCTATAAATACCATTTCCTGTGACTCATTTCGGAACAGAATATATTCACAAGATCAGACAAAAATTCTCTCTCTCTCTATTGTATTCCAGTTTTTCAAATAGTAAGTATTTTCTGCTGTGATTTGCAAACATTACTTTGAGTTCGTTGGTGTTCTGTGATTTGTTTTGCTGCTATCACAGAAACGATTTCCGTTCTATCCTGGGAGGAAGTAATCCATAATCCTTGGCAACTGTGGGAGGGTTATAATTCCTTAAGGAAACACAAGTAACTTGTGGGTTCGGAAAGTTTTTCTACTTCATCTATTTTTCTTGTTTCAGAAACTATACAGAAGAACACTGTAATTAATCGATAACAATTCTCTCCCAGAACTTCGTCACCAAAAGGCGGCACAACTAGTGAATAATATAAGGAAACAGTGTCAAACTGGTTCAACTGTTGACATAGGATGTGTTGCTTTTGCAACAACGTTGAATTCAAGATCAAACACCAGTTTCTCGATGGATATGGTGGACCCAGAATTCAAGACGGCTAACGAGTTCAAGGAATTGATTTGGACAGTCATGGAGGGTTCTGGGGTACCTAACTTATCTGATTATTTTCCGGTTCTTAAGCGGCTAGATATGCAAGGAGTGAAGCGTCGTATAGAGCTAGCATATTTGAGGTTGAATGAGATATTTGACGAAATAATTGAGAAGAGAGTAGAAGCTAGAACCTCAGGGATGAAGAAGAAAGGCGATTTGTTGGATGAACTTCTTGATCAATGTGAAGAAGATGCGTCCGGGTTTGGCACAACGATCGAGCCTCTTATGGTGGTAATTGCTACTTCTTTTTCTTTTTCCTTTTTAAATTTGAATTTTGAGTTTCACCTTATACTTAAGTGAAAAAGAACAGTTGACACGGTTGGCTCCACGGTGGACTCTTGATTCAGATCTTTAGGCCTTCCTCTTCCTCTTCTCTGAAAAGGGACACGCTTGAACTGTGCACACGGTTCACGCCATGATTTCGTAATTCCTTTCTTGATCTCTTATGAAAGCGTGGCTACAGATGGGCAACCATGTCTACATTTGAGACCACGGTTTCTGAAACAGGGGTGATTTTTTTCAGCGTCATTACTGCCCGGCAGTCAGCGTCACAGCTAACTTCAGCCTTCGCACACACGCTCACTTTTGACATTTGAACTCAATTACGGGTCAAACAAAATGGAAAGCACACACAATATTTACGGGGAACACCCAACCTTTTTATTATCTCTCAGATATACAAAAGGACTCACGAATTTGGAGGCTTACAAAACTGGCCAATGCCTTAGCCAAATTCAGCATACAAATAAAGTCTGCCAAGGACAGTTACAACAGTTACGAGGGGGAGGGGCGTGCATGGCATGTGCCAGTAGTACACGGGGATCATAGTCTCCTTATTCTAAGCAGCATTTTCGCCCATAGGGGTCATGCCTTCAGAAAGTGGCCTCAACCTGCGCACATGCCATGCACACTGCCTAACCGACACATGTTCCGCGCACATGCTCCACCCATGTGCCATGCACACGCCTTGGCCTAATCTTCTTTACATGATTTCGACCACACTTAGAATATTTTTCGCCCATCTTCATCCCAATGCCATGCCAACATCGTGCCACCACTTTGCCTTGCCCATCTGCCTTGCACGCATGCCCGCCTAGTGCCATGCGCATGTTCGTGCCACTGACATTCGTCAAGCTGCCTTGCCAACACCCAAGCACTTGACTTGGCTGCACACCATGCCATAGGCATGCAACCCCGCACATTGCTTCCATCACCAATGTTGGTATCCAGGGGCAATGTACAAGCCCTTGACACCGACCTTTGCCCGCATGCGTCTAAAGCCCAACTTGAGGGTCTAACAAACCACCCCACCAGTTGAACTCGATGCCCTCGTCGAGGCTATTTTCAGGTAGTCCTCCAATTGCTTGTCGAACTGCCAAAGTGATTTTGTCTTCTCCCAAGTAGCATCAGCTTCTTGTCTTCCCTTCCATTGAATCAGAAATTCTGTCCGCCTATTCTTCTAGACACCAAGTACCCAGTGATCCAGTATCTTTTCAATCTCGGCATTGAACTGCGTGCGCACCACAACCGGTGCCCTCTTTGACTGGTTCCTGCTCGAATCATCAGCATCTTCAAAATAAGGTTTCAGAAAACTCACATGGAAGGTTGGGTGTAATTTCAACCTTTCAGGTAGCTTCAGCATATAAGCAACTTCACCCACTTTCTGAACAACTTCAAATGGTCCATCATACTTGGGAATTAAACCTTTGTGTCTAAACTTACTCGTGATCTGTTTCCAGATTTGGGGAGTCAGCTTTAGCAACACCCTGTCACCGACTTTAAATTCCAGCTTCCTCCTATGCTGGTCTGCATACTTTTTCATCCGCCGCTGGGCCTTGCACAAACTGTCTTGCGCTTCTGCAAGTATCTCTTGCTTGTCCCTAGCATAACAATAGGCAGCAGGACACTTCCCTTGAGTCTTCTGCTTGGCAAAATCAAGTGGAGTCATAGACTGTCTGCCTAAAACTAACTCAAATGCGCTCATTTCTGTCGCCGACGACTTATGCAAGTTGTAACAAAACTGTGCCGAATCCAGTAAGTCCACCCAGTTCTGCTAACTTGCCGTCACAAAATGCCTAAGATATTCCTCCAACAAGTGATTAATCCTTTCCGTTTGCCCATCAGTTTGGGGATGGTTTGCCGTCGAGAACTTTAAATCAGTTCCCATCATATTGAACAAAGTAGTCCAGAACCGACCTGTGAACCGTGTATCCCTATCACTAATGATATCAACTGGCACACCAAAGAACTTAACCATATTTTTATAAAACAAATCTGCAGCGACATCCGACGAACAAACAATTGGGGCAGCAACAAAAACAGCATAGTTTGAGAACTTGTCCACCACCACCATGACTGATGCCATCCCGTTTACCTTCGGAAACCCACCAATAAAGTCCATCGAAACAGACGTCCATGGCCTTTTAGGAATGGGAAGAGGCTGCAACAAGCTCGTTTCCTTCTTACGTTCAGTTTTATCTAGTTGACAAACTAGACAATTTTTGACGTAAGCTTCGATGTCATCTTCCATCTTTGGCCAAAAATATACTCTGGACAGCAAAGCCAACATCCGCTCAACACTCGGATGTCCAGCCCACGTAGTGTCATGCGCCTCTTTCATTAATTCCTTACGCAATCCACCACCTTGAGGTACCACGATTCTCCCCCCTTTGAAATAGAGTAGATCATCCTCGATCCAATACCTCTGCACTGTCCCATCTCTAACTTGACTCATTAATTTAGTGTATAATGAATCATTTGCAGCACATAGTCTAATTTTATCAATAAAATCATACTCCAATCTAGAAATTGAATATACAATAGTAAATACCTCTTTTCTACTCAAAGCATCGGCAACTTGTTTGTGCTTTCCCGGTTTGTGTTCCCACACAAAATCGTATTCAACCAAGAATTCTTGCCAACGGACCTGCTTGGGACTCAACTTGCGTTGCATTTTGAAGTAAGTATTGGCAACATTGTCCGTCTGTACCACAAACTTCGTACCTAGCAAGTATACATGCCAAGTCTGCAGGCAATGTAACACAACAACCATTTCTTTCTCATGAGTAGAGTATCTCTGCTCCGCATCATTCAATTTCCTGCTTTCAAAAGTCACAGGGTGGCCTTCTTGAACCAGCACACCTCCAACAGCCTTGTCGGAAGCATCCGTATGCACCTCAAAAGGTAGATCAAAATCAGGCAGCTTTAGTATGGGTTCAGAAGCAATAACCTCCTTTAGTAGATTGAACGCTCCATCACATTTTTTCGTCCAAACCTACACCACGTTCTTCTTCAGTAAATCAGTCAAAACAGCAACCTTCTTTGAATACCCCGCAATGAATTTGCGATAATAGTTTGTCAATCCAAGGAATGACCTCAAGTCCTTCACATTCCGTGGCGCCGGCCAATCAACAATAGCCTGCACCTTCTTTGGATCCCTCTTCACTTGGTTCTGGCTGACCAAGTGCCCAAGAAATTTTTATTTCTTGTTGAGAAAACTCGCACTTCTCCATCTTCACATAAAGTTGGTACTCCCGCAACCGGAACAGTACCATTTTTAAATGGTTCACATGTTCTTCCAAAGAGCAGCTATAGATTACAATGTCATCTAAGTACACTAAAACAAAGTCATCTACGTACTCAAATAAAACATTGTTCATCAAATTACAGAAAGTAGCCCGGGCATTAGTTAACCCAAACGGCATTACAAGAAACTCATATGAGCCATATCTAGTAACACATGTAGTTTTCGACTCATCGCCCTCCGCTATACGCACTTGCCAATATCCAGACCTTAAGTCTAGCTTGGGGAACCAGCTTGCCTTGCACAATTGATCCATAAGATCTTGCACCAATGGGACAGGATACTTGTTCTTCACGGTCACCTTGTTCAGCGCCCGATAATCTACGCACATTCTCATCGATCCATCCTGTTTCTTTTGGAACAAAACAGGTGCACCATAAGGAGGCTTTGATGGATGAATCAAGCCTGCTTCTAACAAATTCATTCAATTGTTTACGCAACTCAACCAACTCCTTAGGAGCCATACGATAAGGATGTTGAGCAGGAGCAACAGAACCTGGCAGCAACTCGATCTTGTGATCAATATCCCTCCTTGGTGGCAATGTTTTGGTGAGTTCGGATGGCATAACATCTTTAAACTCTCCCAAAACTTGTGCCACACAATCAGGCACTTCCACCTTCACATGGTTTGACCTCTACCAAAGCAGCAAGAAAATTTTCTTCACTTTTCTTCAAGCCTTTCTCAACTGAAATAGCAGAAATAATAGGGCTCTTGTACTTACTTCCTTTTTCTTCCTCGCCGTATGGATGAACAGCCTTTATGAACCCTGCTATCTTGTTTTGCATCACCATAACTCCGTCCAAGTGGGGCATTGGAATGAAGCAGTTTTTCTTTAGGAAATCAATCCCAAAAATCATGTCAAAATCTCCCAACGGAATCACCATCAAATTGTGTTTTCCTGCCCACAGTCCAGCAAGTACCTTCACATCGTAGGTCATGCCTTCAATACGTTGGGCCACTTGATTCACAGTTTTCATATAATTCAGACTCTTTGTCAACTTCAGTCTGAGCTTTGTCGCAATTTTGACATCAATAAAAGTGCGAGTAGCTCCGGTATCCACCATTGCCACTAACACCTTATCTACAATTTTCATCTCAATGTGCAGCAACGAAGATGAGGAGTTGTTGATGGCTCCCCCACCGCATTTACTAATGACATTTGATTGTTCAAGAGTAAACCAAGCGGTTTTGCCAAAGCAGCAACCACAACACCATCTTCATTTGTATTTGCACTCCCTGCAAGCATAGCATTCACCCTTTCCCAATTTGGACAATTCTTGGCCAAGTGAGGCCCTCCACAAGTCCAGCAACCTTTGTCACTTGCTGAATTTCTCTTGTTCTTTGAATTTCCAGCATCCGCAACAGCCTTTCCTTTGTCAGTCCCTTCTTTCCGCCCTTCCTTCCTCCACTCCCCTTTCTTTTCAGGCTTTTTCTTGGCCTTCGAAGAAGTAGGAAATTCAGATGGAAGTTGTGTTGAGCAGAAATCCACCAACGAATCTGCCGCCACAATCGCACTTGGGAGATCTTTCACGTTCTGTCTCCTAAGTTCGTTTTGGGCCCATGCTTGCATTACGGAGATGAAGTTATGTAACTTATCTTCATCGGATATGTTTGGATATCCAACATCAAAGAAGTAAATTCCTTGATATAATCACGAACATAACCGGTTTGCCTCAATCTTTTCAAACGATCTCTAGCAATCCAGGATGCATTGCTAGGAAGGAACTGGTCACGCATTTCCTTCTTCAATTTGGCTCACGTATCAATCCTAGGCCCACCAGCACTCATATCATCCGCATCCTTGGTTCTTCACCACAAATTCGCATCACCAGTCAAATACATAGTGGTGATACTCAACTTGTCGTTTTCAGCAATACGAGCAGTTGTAAAATATTGTTCCATATCCCACAGAAAATTTTCCAATTCCTTGGCCGATCTTGTATCAGTAAAGGTCTTAGGCTCAGGAATTTTCACCTTGGAACGTTCTGCTTCATGGGCTTGGCCAGAATTCGCCATAGCCCTGCGCAGCACCATCACTTTCAAGTTCAAATTTTCATTCTCCTTCCTCAGATCCTCGATCTGAATTGAGACCTCTTCGCGGAACTCATCATAGCTTGTGGTTCTTCTGGTCATGATCTCACGAAACTGAGCAAGTTCCATGTTCAAACCATGAATGCGACTGACTAGAGAAGTCACATCTTCAGCATTCTCCACCATTCCCACAAGCGCCTCCAAAGCCGCCACTCGTTCCTTCAGTTCATTGTACGTACTATTTCCGCCAGCCATTTTGCCAACAACTTAACCTGGTTCGCTCTGATACCAGTTGAAACAGGAGTGATTTTTTTCAGCGTCACCACTACCCGGCAGTCAGCGTCACAGCCAACTTCAGCCTTCACACACACGCTCACTTTTGACACTTAAACTCAATTACGGGTCAAACAAAATGGAAAGCACACACAATGTTTACGGGGAACACCCAACCTTTTTATTATCTCTCAGATATACAAAAGAACTCACGAATTTGGAGGCTTACAAAACTGGCCAGTGCCTTAGCCAAATTCAGCATACAAATAAAGTCTGCCAGGGCTGTTACAGCAGTTACAAGTGGGAGGGGCATGCATGGCATGTGCCAGCAGTACATGGGGATCATGGTCTCCCTATTCTAAGCAGTATTTTCGCCCATAAAGGCCATGTCTTCAGAAAGTGGCCTCAACCTGTGCACATGCCATGCATACTGCCTAACCGACACATGTGCCGCGCACATGCTCTGCCCATGTGCCATGCACACGCCTTGGCCTGATCTGCTCTACATGATTTCGCCCACACTTAGAATATTTTTCGCCCATCTTCATCCCAATGTCATGCCAACATCGTGCCACCACTTTGCCTTGCCCATCTGCCTTGCACGCATGCCCACCTGGTGCCATGCGCCTGTCCGTGCCACTGACATTCGTCAAGTTGCCTTGCCAACACCCAAGCACTTGACTTGGCTGCACACCATGCCATAGGCATGCAACCCCGCACATTGCTTCCATCACCAACGTTGGCCCATGTCAAGGGGCAATGTACAAGCCCTTAACACCAGCCTTCGCCCCCATGCATCTAAAGCCCAACTCGAGGGTCTAACAGTTTCAGTCACTTCTTCCAGCTTCAACTTAGCCAACTTTTCTTTAGTTGGGCACTTGGCCACTTAGCCAGGAGACTTTCAACTTGGGTTAAAATTATATCCAATTATATTAATGCCCCCGTTATCCTTATGTGATCCTGCACGTACTTCAAGGCTATGTAAATTAACCCTTTTAAAACAAAAAAAGTTCCTAGGCTTTACAAGCTCGTCCAAATGACGAGTGACTTTTTCAAAATTCTCCCTAAATATTTAGGTGGGCCAGAACGTAGAAATAGCACGACTAGCCACTTTTCAGCCCTGTAATTGAAAAATAGCTATTGTCATGGAGTTTCAATTTCACTTGTTCTGATTTTTTAATTAGAGAGCTGAAAAGTGACTACTTGTGATTTATCCCGTTTGTACTTGAACAGTTTTTATGACAATCCCTAACTCAATGGGTTGTCAAGTAGAAATCTCAACTTGTAGAAACAAATATTTTCAGCGTACCAAGTTGTATTAAATAATCCTTAATTAAATTAATGAAGTTAGTATTTACGTACCTTTTGCAAAACAGAATATATATGAAACTAATAGGTTCTTGCATGTGTGTGGCACGACAGCCGATGACAGGAATTATTAATGGCTGGAAGTGACGCATCTGCTATAACAACAGAATGGGTAATGGCAGAACTACTTCGAAATCCTCATGAGTTACAAAAAGTAAGAGAAGAAATTCTTCAACAAATAGGCATAGAAAGGCCAGTAAAAGAATCAAACATTGAGAAACTACCATACCTCCAGGCAGCTGTAAAAGAAACCATGAGATTTCACCTAACAGTTTCAGTACTCTTGCCACACAAAGCACAAAACAACGTAGAAGTATTGAGCTACATTGTGCCCAAGAATAGTCAGCTTTTTGTGAATGCTTGGGCAATTAGAGGAGACCCAAAGTCCTGGGAAAAGCCACTAAAGTTTATGTCTGAGAGATTCATAAAGTCTAGTGTGGATTACAAAGGTAGGGACTTTGAGTTTATACCGTTTGGCGCCGGCAGGAGAATTTGTCCTATAAGGATGGTGAATTTGATGTTGGCTTCTATTATTCAACCATTTAGTTTGAAGCTACCTAATGGGATGGCGCTGGAGAAACTGGACATGGAGGAACAGTTTGGAGTTAACGTGAGGAAGGTTGTTCCTCTTGTTGCCATTCCTAGTATGGAATAAAATAAGGTCATCGTTTAGTCTATATACGTGATTTGCCACTGTTTCCACCTTAATTGGATTGTTCCTATGAGCGATGTGATTGTGAGAAGTATGTCTATGTAAGGTACGAGTGATATGTGTTTCATAATGAAGCATTTAGTTGGAGATAATAAACTTGAAATAAGTAACGAACTTCAACATCTTGGATCACTATTCTTAATTTTTTTTACTACCCATATGTTTAGAACGTTGAGAACTACAAGTTCTGTCAACACTTTTAAGTACCAATTGCCACTTTGATTTGTGTGCATCGAATAGGGATATATTGAGTGGTAGCATATGTTCAGAAGTTCTCTTTTAGTTTCACCATTTTCATCTTTTAATTTGTTTAATTGCCTAGCTACTTAACTTCTTCTTTTTTTTTTTTTTTACTTAACTTCTTCTTATGTTCCTTGATTCAAATAACTGACATGGTTCCATCCATGCTTTAGTGCTTTCACCCTGTATTACCTTTATATTTTTTAACTTTATGTCCACCCTAGGCAGCAGGTCAATTGCCCCAAAAAATAAGAATTTAAGATAAATTACTTTAAATAAATTCATACAGAGCATGACAAGAAAGTAAAGAAACTATAAATTCATATAAACGAGGAAATTAGAAAATGGTGCAAATGCAAAACCTGAAAAGTAGTTTCAAGTGCTTCATCAACTGCTCAGAATTTCCAAATATGAATGTCAGGAAGCAGCAAAATAATAAGTCATCATTGTTGAAGCAAAGATCAATAGAGTAGTGTTACCTTGCTCCATTAATGCTTCAAACTGGGTGATTTCTTCTTCTGAAATCACACACATGGATCCCCTTTTTAATTGTTCACAAGCGGCCAAGAAATATGGCAGAAGTTAAATCGACTTACCCTAGCCAAGACTTGTGCAAATCCTGCAAAATCATATGTAAAATTGTTGAAATCATCATTCTCGCTAACTGTATAAACCACTGAAAAAGGATTTGAATTTGAGATTTGAGCACATACCTGATGGAGTCACAATTTCAGATTAGGGCTTTTGGAATAATTGTACGGGACGTCATATTTGGTCTCCCTCATTTAACCTATACCCACTTTTCAAAAAAAAATTTAACCTGTACCAATTTTTAAACAACTTCAGACCTCTTTCTCCTCCTCATTCTCCTCCTTCGTCGTCTTCGATGATTTTATATGGTGGTCCTGAACATATTTTAATGTAGTTTATGATGTTTTACAATGGTGAGCTGTTATGACACTTTATTTTTTACTATTGCTTTAGGTTTTTTCTTTTTTTTTTTTCTTAATTAAAAAATGTGCTCATTAGATTTATTATTATTTTGATAAATTAATGATTGGGGTTTGTTCCTGATGATATTTGGAGGTTATGTTTCAAATTTGAGCTCAATTGGAGTAGATTTAGGTATTAAATCGTATATTGGATTGTTATAATTCGAAGAACAAATTTCTGTTTCTGGGCAATTTGCAATTCAGGCCTATTTGGCCTTAAGTGCATAAAAATATTGGTTGCACTTCAGACCTTTTGGCCTTAAGTGCATCTGAAGTGTAATTTTTCACTTCAGACTTATTGGCCATAAGTGTAGCAAAACGTTTGATGTGCTTCAGACCTTTTGGCCTTAAGTGCATCTGAAGTGTAATTTTTTACTTCAGACTTATTGGCCTTAAGAATAGCAAAATGTTTGTTTCGCTTCGGACCTTTTGGCATTAAGTGCATCTGAAGTGTAATTTTGCATGAAACCATTGGTTGCACTTCAGACCTATTTGGCCTTAAGTGCATTTAAAGTGTAATTTTTTCACTTATGACTTATTTTTTTAACTTCAGACCCGATAAATCTGAAGTTGATCATAAAATGGGTACGCTTGTAAATTTTTTTACAAAATGGGTATAGATTCAATTGTGACTCCAGGAGAGAAACGAGCAAAGAGAAGAGTCCGTACAACTTTGGAGTCAAATTTTGTTCTTAGCGGGAATGACAAATACAATCTTTAGCTGCACCTGTTAGAGGAGACCTAAAAATCGCCGCTAAAAGTTTATCTTCTCATATCCCCACAAACAATAATATATAACTTTTGACGCAATTAATAGAGTCTCCACTAAATATTACCTCAAAAAGTGTGATTTCTTGTAGTGCTGCTCTTATACTTTATCAAAACTCCAGTCCAAGCACTAAAAGATACTTCAGATAATAATTTCCTTCCCAATTAATAGTAGTCATTCATCTAATTTTCATATCGGAAATATTTAAAAAGAAAAGGAAAATTGGTCAATTTTTTTCTATATTGTTTAAAATTGAGCAACTTTATGTTTCGTTAAACTCTAGGTCTAATCTTATCCTCCCCTTGATGTTATGAAAAAGTCTTTTTTTAAACTTTTGGTCAAATACTACGCCTTCCCTATGATATTATGAAAAAGTCTCATTTTAAACTTTTGGTATAGTCTTATTGTTTACTCGTAAAACGGTAAAGTTGAATTTATACGTGATTTATAGACAATCGAATCAATTTGATCCTAAAATTATAAATAAAATAAACAAGAATGTAAGGCTAAGCATTGAAGTCAAGATAAGACAGCAGAAATCATGGTTCCGGGAGCAGAGCTTCCGGAGGCAGTGGTAACAATATTAGTAAGCAAGAAGATAAAATATTATTGAGGTTTTGAACAGAGTATAGTATGTGCTTGTCATAAAATTGGTGTCCTTTACAATGATGGTTGAGCTCACTATTTATAATTGCACTTAGGAAACAAGGTCTTTGGATCAAGGCCTTCTTAAATAACAATTATGAGGCTGTGTAATGGTAGGCAGTGAATGTCATATTTTCTATAACGGATTATATACTTAATCCTATAGAATATTCTCCATTAAATGCTACCAGGTGGCATACATTTATTACGTCTTTATGAACACCATTCCCTTCGGGGACAAACGAGATTGTTACGTTCGGACCTGATTGCCTTTTGTCTTTGGTTCCACGTGTCGCTTTATCATGTGAGCATTTAATATGAACATATTTTACCCTATACAAATATCCTCCTACTTTCCGGTGGCATAACCTTGTGTCACCGGAAAATTGGTAAAGATATCTTTCTTGATTAGACGCACCTCTCTCCCCATTTAATTCCCCCTACACGTGTCATGCCACGATTCAGCAATAATTTAGCCAACTCTCGAGGTAATTATAACTATAATTTTAGCCGCCTATTCTTTTACTTATACACTTCAATTTACTTCTTTTACACTCCACAACCTCTTAGAACTTTTTCGACTTCTTTGCTAAACTCCTTCTAACTTTCTTTACCCTTCTTCTTCAAAGACACTTCTTACTCCTTTCTACTAAATATGGCTTCTTCTTCCAAAAATCCCAGATCCTCAAAGAATAAAGGAAGTGCTGATGATGTTGCTCCTCCCACGGTGAGCACCATTATTCCCAGAAGGCTTATTACAACTAAGGACTTTGAAGAGAAGTACCCTTCTGCTAACCCTCGAACATGGGCTGTTGGCGTGTATCCTTCTTCCATCCGTCCTTCCAGCATCTCTCCTGTTTTTCAAGATTTAAACGCCATCACTCCTGACCTGGTGGAGCGGGTAACCTTCTTTAAGAAGGAGTTTAAGTTTATATGTATCCCTTTACTTTGGGTCCATCCTCATTGGGGGGAGGGGGGGGCTTGACTTCATTATCTTGGAGTTTTGCCTTCGTTACCAAGTCTGCTTGGCACAGGTGAGCCCTTCTGTATGGCGGACTGTTGCTTGTCTTCGGCGGCTATGCCAGGAGAAAGGGGAAGAATTCTTCCTGGCTCGACTGATGAACCTTTATTCCCCCAAGATTTTTCGTGGGAGAATAATAAACTTCAGCAAACGTGGTCACCATGCTTTGCTCACTAGCATGGATGATGACAATGACCGCGGGTGGATGGAGCGGTTTGTTATAGTTGCTACCAGGGACATCATCCCCGACACGATTTCATCCTTTCCTGAATTATAGAACCTAGTCGTAAGATCATCATTTGTCTTTTCTTCTAGTTAAAGATTGTCCCATGTTGTTATTGATCCTTCTTCTTTCACTATTTCAGCAACTCGGTGGACACCATCAAGGATTGAAGGCTTGGACCAATGGTCCAGAAGATCATGGATGTCACTATGCCCGAGACCTGCACGTGGAAAGAACTAGCTCTTAATATGGATGGAAGGGAAAAAATCATAGTAGGTCGAACTCATCTTGTTTTAATCTTTTATATATGAAAATTGATTAACCTTTATCTCTTGTTGAATTCAGTTCTACCTCAGGGCTCCGTTACCGTCCCCAAGGAGGACATTTTTCTTGATCCCTCAGATGTGGAGAGGTTGTTGCAGAAGGCTTTCACTCAAAAAAGGTGTCATCGGGCCCGCTTCTGGTGCAAGTCCCTCTTCTCGGAGTCCCCCGCCGAAGAATAAGAAACCAAAAAGACTACGTTCCTCCATGGTCGAGGGCAAAAATAAAAAGGCAAAAAGTGTTGCACCCGAACCATCCGCGAACGTTGTGGTGATGAGCGCTGTGTCCGAGCCAGCCATACACATTGTGGTGATCGATGATGATGGAGGATCTAGTGATGAGGGGGTTTCTCTACATAGAAGACGAGGACCTTCATCAGCTCAACAGAATGCTCAATCTATTGAGCTAGTTATGCAAACCGAGGACGATGCCTCGGCACTTTGGAGGGAGTATAATATAGTGGAAGAAGCCAATTTTTGCTTCCAAGTCCCAGCCGTTGTTCCCGATACCGTGAGTCTGGGTACCGGGTCTCCCATTGTAATGATTCGTTTTACGCCCCAATTTATTTCTTTAATTATATTAATTGAAATTAAGTTGAGAAAATGTACTCGAAGAAAATTGGAAAGAAATGAGACGCATGGTCTCGTTTGCGAAAGTCTAAGTCACAAAAGTCAACCCGAAATTGACTTTTGAGTTAGAAGGCTCGGATTTGAATTCCGACGACTCGACTAGCTTCGGGATAGTATATATGACTTAGACGAGTGACCGGAATAAATTTAATAGACCTCGAACAGCGTGAGAATTGAATCGAGGAAGTTCGGAATACCGGTTGAAAGGTCGAATTTTGATCCGGAAGTCGGAATGAAATTCCGAAAGTTTCTGTAGGTTCCTTATGTAATTTTGGACTTGCGTGCAAATTTTCAGACCATTAGGACACCGTTTGGTCGGGTTCGGATCGAAGGATCGAATTGAGGATCCTTGAAGTTCATAGGATTGGTTTCAATGCGAATCTAATAAATCGATGTTCGTTTTAGTGTTCCAATGATTGGAACAAGTTTG